>JALIHJ010000033.1:0-261641 GCA_022984795.1 Fabrea salina | reverse complement strand
AACACCCTAACACCCTAACACCCTAACACCCTAACACCCTAACACCCCTAACACCCTAACACCCTAACACCCTAACACCCTAACACCCTAACACCCTAACACCCTAACACCCTAACACCCTAACACCCTAACACCCTAACACCCTAACACCCTAACACCCTAACACCCTAACACCCCAACACCCCACCCTAACACCCTAACACCCTAACACCCTAACACCCTAACACCCTAACACCCTAACACCCTAACACCCTAACACCCTAACACCCTAACACCCTAACACCCCAACACCCTAACACCCCAACACCCCAACACCCTAACACCCTAACACCCTAACACCCTAACACCCTAACACCCTAACACCCTAACACCCTAACACCCTAACACCCTAACACCCTAACACCCTAACACCCTAACACCCTAACACCCTAACACCCTAACACCCTAACACCCTAACACCCTAACACCCTAACACCCTAACACCCTAACACCCTAACACCCTAACACCCTAACACCCTAACACCCTAACACCCTAACACCCTAACACCCTAACACCCTAACACCCTAACACCCTAACACCCCTAACACCCTTTAAATGACCCCAACACCCTAACACCCTAACACCCCTAACACCCCAACACCCTAACACCCTAACACCCTAACACCCTAACACTCCCAACACCCTAACACCCTAACACCCTAACACCCTAACACCCTAACACCCTAACACCCTAACACCCCAACACCCCAACACCCTAACACCCTAACACCCTAACACCCTAACACCCTAACACCCTAACACCCTAACACCCTAACACCCTACCATCACCCTAACACACCCTAACACCCTAACACCCTAACACCCTAACACCCTAACACCCTAACACCCTAACACCCTAACACCCTAACACCCTAACACCCTAACACCCTAACACCCTAACACCCTAACACCCTAATATAAAGTGCTAAAGAGTAAGTTATAAGTATCTAAAAGAGTTAGTTATAGAAGATAAAGAACAACTAGAGTTAATCACACAAGTTAGTAAGTACTTAGTGAAGAAGGTGCTAATACATACAGTGAATAAGTTAACTAAATAGTAATGGAGTATTGTAAGTTAGTTTGTAGATCAAGTATGAGACATAGTTTAATCAGTAAAGTAAATGAAGTAATTTCGAGTACTTAGGTAAGTAACACATGAACAACAGTGCTGGAACTAAGCAATGAATAATTACATGGAATATGAATGACTTAAAAAGCATTCAATAGTTTGTGAGTAAACTAGAATGTCTGAATACAGTCTACAAGACTAAGTAGAATGCACAAGTAACAGAGAGGTAGATACAAGGTTGCTCATCACTCACAATAACCTGGTTACTAAATAAGAGTATTGGTATGTCTGTGAACTAAAGCAAGCACTGGAGTCTTAAGTACGAGTTGTTAAGTAGTTACTTAGTAGATCACTAAGAGATAACTAAGGCAGTGTCTATTAGATGGTGAGTTCTGAATGTTACTCATAGAAGACACTCTAGTCATCAAGAATAATTGGTGATTGAGTGTTTAATTGAAGTAGGATTAAATTGAGTAGTGGCAACAAGTCTAAAACCTCTAGCAACCTTGAATACTTAGTCACTCAACATAGTTCCTTCTCATGAATATGAGCAGTTTAGAGACTTACAAAAGGAATCAATTAGTCATGACTACTAAGTAACAACCTTCAAAGCACCTCACTTCAAACTTGACTCTATTAAATACCTCCAAAGAGCTCCTTTAAAGTCTTGTTGGTTGATTGCTTTGACAATGCACTTCTTCTCAGCAGTGAAGTACTTCTCCAGGATTAGTGTTCTTGGTCTAAGTCTTTAGTTGTCATCAATGTTCAAGAAGTTAATCAAAGTCTCTTCAGTTGTTCTGAGTATTGAAAGAAAGTATTCAAAACACTTCAAAAGACTGCATTGGGTTGTTTGATTAGTACTCTTCAAGGGTTTTCTGGAGAACAAAAGTTAAGACTGTGAGTACCTTTAAACGTTATGCACCTTCAAAAATGAAAGTATTCAGTTAAAGTTTTAAACTAACATATTTTCTGCACACTATAGATCTTATTACTTTTAGGCTCAGAAACTCTGGCAACAAAGATCATGATCCTGAAGAAGAACTCACTCAAAATCAAAGAGACTGAAGAAGTAACTACCATAAACAAGTAGTAAAGCATCTAGTTATTTGCATTCTGTCCTTTGAGTTTGTGTAATGAATGCATTGCTACTAGACTTATAGGTAGACAAGAACAAAAACTACATAGTGTGTAATGTCTAATTGGTAACTAGAAACAGAACACACATTAAAGGAATTCCAAGTTAGAGAAGTTTGGTAGATCTAAATGGTCATTTATCTTAGGGTGAATTTCAAAGGAAGTATTAAGTAACAATGCAACCTAAAATTATCTGAGTCTTCTAAAAGACAAGACCCAGGTACAGTCAATAATAGACTCCATAAGTACTTACTAGGTTTTCTAATTTTAGGTGCTCCAAACAAGTACTTCTGAAGCTAGGATAGAAAGTGGTACTGAACAAAGCACACCATCATAGACTTCTGGTGTATTATTAAGGGTAGGTAAATGAAGACTTTAAATGCAATTTCAGTTTTGGATAATCTGAACTCTGTAGAGATGAACTGGGTGTAGCATCCATAAAGTACTTAGAACTCAAAATCAAAGCATGACAAAGAAGTTGTTGAGGTTAACAAACAAGGACTCAGAAGTAACCGAAAAAGAACACTCAATACAACTTAGCTGTTAGCTTAAAGAACTCAAGCTGTGATATGCTACCTAAAGACTGCAGAGTCAAACACTTGTTATAGTAATGTTAGTTTAGTATTAAATTAAATTGGCCAATTAGTTGTTGCTGAATATCCCTAAATCATTATGCATCAAGACCCAGCAACCAAACAAGTTAATCAATAATTGGATAATTAATAAGATTAGTTATCTTGGTTTGTTAATAATTCTTTTAAGAACTCCGAGTCACCATACTCTCCAAAGTAAACCCTCATAGCTGATTCAGAGATTCTTGAGTTGAATGTTATAGACCCTCTGTCTAGTCTCCTCATAAAATTGTCCTCAATAAGCCCTAGAAACAAGTTTTTCATATCGGTGGGAAGTTTCATTACTGAGTTTTGGAAAAGAGGCTTGAGCACTTCTTCCAATTCAGATTTGTCAACTTTTGAATCCTTGATTTGAGTCTCCAGTGTAGTTAAGCGCTTTTTGATGCTTTCTTTTAAGTACTCCTTCAAACTGATGTCTTTGTACTTAGAGCAGAATTTCTTGAACCCTCTTAGCGAGCCATGGTGCTTCAGATACAATTGAAGGTCTTCATCTGTTACTGACCTGCTATCCGTTTCTGCTACTTGCTTCATCCAGTTTGTGACTTCTTCCCCTTCTTGATAACTGAACTGAAAAGCATCAACATCGAATTCTTCATCAATTATGCTGAGTGATCCAATTCGGCCTGGAAGGTGCTGGTCACTGCTCACCAGAATCACTTTGGCTAGCTCTTCTCCAGCGAAATCGAGTATCAGGTCTTTGATGAAGGAAGCCCCTTCTGAAGATTTGTAGTCGCCTTGTAGGATGTCTTGCACGTTGTCAAAAATGAGGACTGGCTTCTTTCCTTCCTCAATCAAGTCTTTCAGACAGTCTTCGAGGATAACTTTGTTATTTATTGAGTAACCCTGGGCTCCTAATTTTGAGTAAAGGTTGAGCCATAGTTTCCCTTCTTTTTCTCTCAAGTCTACATACACAGAAACGAACTGGGTCTTAGTGCTTGAGTACTTCTTGAGCATTTCGGGGTTGCTAATCACATGGCAAAGTCTTCGCATAAAGGTAGACTTGCCTATTCCTTTGGGTCCGTAGACCACGTCCACTCCTCTCTCAATGGGCTCTTCAAGGTGTTCAATCCACCAACGAGTAAGTTCAGGGTTTTCAATCAAAGTCCCTTTAACTCTAGGTGCTGGCTTGGGTTGAGTCAAGGTCTTTTTGATTTTTCTAGAAGTGCTTCTAGGGTGCCTGAGTTCTAGTTCTGTTTGAACTAGGTACAGCGTAACTAAAGGCGAGGAAATGTAGAGGAGCATTTTGGCCCAAGACATGAAGCCGAAGAACCGGTAGATTTGAGTCCCTTCGGTTGCCGGGGAACCTTCTTGGGAAAGTTGGCTGATTATGAGCCCAGAAGATTCGGCTCTTAGAGTTTGGCTTCCGATGAGGGCAATTGGCTCGCCTTTGCTGACTAGTTGCCAATTGCCCTTGTAGAGCTTCAACTCTCCCGATAACCCTTGGGGAACTCTGATTTTAGCAAAGTTGCGGACGACTCGACTGAACATTTTATTAGCCATTGAATTAGGGGGATATGAGTTTGACCGGGTTAAGAAGTCTAGGGGCTGGACCTAACCTTGAACAGCACACAAAAGGCTGAAGGTAAGTAAACTTGGAAGGTTATAGGTGATAGTATGTGAGTAGCAATAGAGTATGAGCGGGAAATGGTCAGATGGTGACATACTACCGGAGAGAAGCCAGAACTTAAGGTATAGCAGTAAGGACTGTGAACAACTAACCAGAACCTCAAGAGCATCAAATTGTACACTAAGCTAGCAATCACAATGCGAAAAAAAGATTAGGCTTTGAGATGTGCAAGCAAAGCAAGTAACCAACGAAGATAATTCAAGACTGACTTATAGCATTGCAGAAGCTTAGACAGCAGTATTATCCTCACTTCCACTAACAATCAGCCTAGGTTCCATTTATCAGGCAGTACCAGAAAAGGTCTGAGGTAAAACTTTAAGGAAACTAGAATGAGTTCTTAATAAGGTTAAACTTTAAATAGTTTATTGGCTACTCTTGCTTTGGTTACTTGGAACTCGAGTTGTCAAGTAGCTATTGTTTATGGATTAATCGGACACATCTGGGAACTAGTGTTTAATACACCTAGGACAGAATTTAAGCAATTCTTAAACCAAGTCCAAAGAGATTTATAAGGGACCAATATTCTGAGAGTACCTTTCTACGGTTCTGAAACAAGCTTTCACTGGTAGTAAGTAATCTTCCAGAGTCAATCCTTTGATAGGAACTCAGTAAACCTTAGATCTGTTTGACTATAGAGTTCTGAACAAGACATCATGCTTCATGAACACTTGGTTACTTGCTGACTTGTTGATTCGTACAGTTGAACACAAACTCATGCACATCACAGTCTGGTTTATTAGTTTAGGTATAATAAATAGAGGTCTTGCTGGAGTTATGCTTAGGAGTGGAAACAAAGGGTAGTAGAAAGGGATCCTAGAGACCAAAGTGGAAAAAGTGAAAACCAGGTTGTCAGAAACACAGTTCTGAGACTAAGGAGTGTAGTTTGAACACAGAATAAAGAATATAAGAAGCACTAGATTGACTTGGTAAAACTAGTGTGTACCTAGCTACTGAAGTCAGACAGATTCCAATACTTCACTGCATAGTTAGACTGTTCATTATTGCATAAACATCCTACACTCACAACATAGGACAGTTAGACATGTTGTTAAAAGACTCTCAGCATGGTCTTTAGTACTTAGAGCAACTTGGTTACTTAGTAGCAACAACGCAGTAACTAGGAAATTCAAGAAGCATTCAACTTAAGACAGAGACTCTAGAGTAGGTTGAATAGTTACTTGAGTGATTGAATGAAGAAACTAAGTATTAGACAATGACATAAACACTAGAAACACTTAGAAAGAACTAGTTAAGTAAGAACTCAGTAACCTCTGCAACCAACTCTTCACTAACTATAATTAATCACTTTGATTAAGACTAGTCCCAAGTACTTGAATAGTAAACTCGACACGGGGTGAAGGCTCAAGAGCTATTGGGGTATCCATGAGACGATTAATCAAATATTTCAAGGTTATAAAAAGGCCTAAGGGCTCGATAACATAACAATTAAATTAAGATATTTCAAGGTTGTTTAGTGTCTTGTAACCTGTTATTGATTTAACAAAGTCCAGAAACCTTTCTCGGTAAGGAACTGGAGGTACAGAAGAGATCTCTCTACTGTTACGTCTAGTCTTAAACTTTTTAAATGACTTTTCTATTCTCTTGTTGTAGTTGAAGGTCTGGGCAAAGTCTATTATTGCTAAGTAAACTTTCAAAGAGTCACTTGTAGTAAACAGGTACTTACTAGTAGGCAAGGACTCACTGGATAATTCAATAGCTAAAAGCAAAGAGTAGTCCATGATTCCAAAGCTCTGGAGCATGTAGGTGTCTTTTTCAATTGCTTCAAAGATCTTTTTTGAGGAGTCTTCACTAAAGTTAAGCATTTCTACGTTCCTTAAGAAGTCTAAGTCCTTCATAACTTGGTTTCTAGGCATGGACTCAAGGTTGCTAAAAGTTTCTTGGAACCTTTCACGGTCTAGCAAACTACCCTTTAAGTCAAACACTACAGGGTTCTCACATTCACTTAGTACGTTTTCAATTAGCATGATGTATAAACTACTAGCTCTTTCAATCTTAAAACAAAAGATTCCATGAATTCTAGAGATCAAAGAGTCCCTGGCATAGACTCTATCAAAGTAGCCTCCAAAAGAGTTCCTTAGAGTCTTAAGTTCTTCTTGGTTGATTGTTTTGATGATGTACTTTCTGTCAGCAGTGAAGTAAAAGAAAGAACTACTTCTGCCTCCAGGGTTAGTGGTTCTTTGGTCTAAGTCTTTTAAGTTGTCTCTGATAGATAATGAATCTGCCAAGTCAAAGTCTGAAATGTGCTCAGTTGTTCTGAGTATATTGAAAGGCTCTGGAAAGTATTCTTTGACCTTATACTTGATTTTTGTATCCAAAACCACTTCAAACCTCCAAAAGGCTGCATTGGGTTGCTTGATTAAGTACTCTTCAAGGGGTTTCCTTTTAGAGAACAAAAAGTTAAGACCCGTGAGTACCTTTAAAACGTTGGTGTTCTGCAAACCTTCAAAAAACGAAAAGTAAGGGTTGAATTCTTGTTGCATGATGCTTTGATAGATCCATGAATCTTCGGTTAAAACCTCAGACCGAGCATCTCTTCTGCACACTATAGATCTTAGTACTTGCTTGAACATCTTAGGCTCAGAAACTCTGGCAACAAAAATCATGGTTCCTGAAGAGGAACTCAGCAATACATTGATAATCTCCAGCCAGATAGGAACTTTAAACCTAATCATTCCGATAAAGTTGATAACAACACCCAAAAGCAAAGGAACTGAAGAAGTAAATACTACAAACAAGTGGTAAAGCATATAGTTGACTGCGTTCTATCCCTTGATTTTGTACAGTGAGTGCACTGCTAAAACTAAACTCGCCCAAATAGGAAAAGACATAAGAACATAAAGTACATATAGTTTATCTTCCAATACCATCAATGCAGGAACTACATACGCTGAAGGGGTTGCCAGACTCAGTAAGTGATAAAGGGCCCTTCGGAGTTTACTGGGAGACTTAAATGGTCTTTTGATCTTAGAGTGGATTTCAAAGGAGAGTACTAAAGCATAGTTGCAACCTGATAAGGAAACCCAACTACCCAAAATATAAACAATTTGCACAAGAGAATTATCTGAGTCCACCAGTCCAAAATTAGCTAGGAACCAGCTCCAGTCGAAAAAAAAACTGCAGTAGGCACTGCATAAATACAAATTCCCCTGGGCACTTCCTTAGTTTTCTAATTCTCAGATGGCTCCAAAGAAGTATTCCTGAATCCAGGATAGAAAGTGATGCTAAAGAACCCCCTATCATAGCTATGACCGGTGGCACTTGTAGGGACATTATAAAAGTAGGTAAATGAAGACTTTAAATCGGATTTCAGACTTAGAGAGTCGTTGTAGCATTTAAAGAAACACTTGGGTTAAGAAAATAGAGCTAGAGGCCTAGACAACCTGCATAAAATCACAAAGCAAGAAGTAACTCTAGCCAACTTATGAAGTTAATTATTAACCTGAAAAACATAAGAAGACAACAAGTAAAAAGGAAAACTCTCTCAAAAGTAAGAAAGGAAGCACCACTGCTCTGATGAAGACCTACTAATTCAACTCAAATGCCTAACAACAACCCAAACTCAATAAACTTTCTTAACTTTGAGTTTAATTCTAAAGCATGTAAGTTATTGCAGTATCGATGTTCAAGCTTGGATTTAAGAACCCTAGCAATAAAAGACTGTATTAGCATAGCTCTTCATTCAGTATTTTAGCTTCTAAATACAAGCAATCAAACTCATATTGTCTATCCTTAGTCTTTATATAAATGGAAAGTAGCCCAGTGTTTGCATTAGACTCAGAGGTGTGCAAAGACTCATTCACTCAGTACATTTGTGCACTCCAGAGACTATTCAACAGTGACATGAATGAAGAGACTCTAGGAGTGTTTAATCAGGAAGTGGATAGACTCAAAAAGTCACTTGGTCTATCCAGAGTCCCCAAGAATTACAAGGGACTCAGAATTCTCGAAAGGGACAATGCAATCAAAGTACTAGCATTCCTGGCTGTGCACAAGAACAGCCAAATAATCAATGAAGACTTTGAGTACTTCCAAAGAGAAGAGGTGCAAATCAGTCGTACTTTGAGCCTTTACATGAGACCAATAGAAGAAGACTCTTTACTAAGGGACCTAAATGAGACTATAGGAGAAGCAGAAATCAAGAGAAGAATAGTGCTTTCTTTCTGGGTTACTGCACTCCTACATGACATCAAATGCAATGTGAAGCCCTACGTTAATCTATCTGTAAACTCATTACAAAGAATACCTTCTGAAATGTTTGAATTCTTAGCTGAGGTAATTAGAACTAAGGCATTCAAAACTGCACTGAAAAACATTAGGGAACTGAAACGAGCAAGAGTTGCTGAAGTTTTGCAGAACTTGAGAGAAAACTCTTACTTTTGTGATGAACTACCAGAAGGAGTGCAAGGAATCTCTGTGCTGGGTAATCATGTGATTCTGACGAAAGAATACGATTACAGAATACAAGCTAATGAGAATAAACGGACAATATTGAAGATTTCATTTGAAAGCACTCTGATACACGAACTGGGGCACATACTTCATCGTTTTCATAAGGAAGAAAACTGGTACGAACTCAGTCCAGAAAAGCCCTGCAAAAGAATCAGAATGACTCAAGAAGAACTCAACGAAGAAGTCAAACTCCCTCAGAAAAGAACACCTAGTGACACCTTTGAAGAAACTCAAGAAAGTGAAATGGGAAATCACCTAGAGACTCAGTTATTTGGGTTCAGAATTCAGGAAATGAACCTAGACCTAGCTAAGTTTCTACTGCACATTCCCAACTGGAATAGATCACTAAAAAGTTTCCAGGAAGGGGTGCTCACGAACTACAGACAAGGAATCAACAAAGGTCAAAAATCATTCAAGATGAAGAAGTCAGTTGAGTACAGAGGAGGCATTGCTGGGTGCTTCTATGACATAAACAGACAACTTAAATACTCTAAGTAATACATAAGTTAATCTGGAGTAAGCTCATAAAAGAATGCATCGTTTACTCTGTGTGCAGTGCATGAACTAGGAATTTGAGTTAGTAACTATGAGGAAGATATGTGTCAGAATCTAGAGTTAGTTCTTAATCAAAGCAACTACTTATGTTTGGGTAAGGGAGTTACTTAAATCATCCTGCCTTGAACAATAAAACGGAAGTTTGCCCGTAAGTGAAATACAAAGCCTTGCTGTCTTCATTTGAGACAAAAGCGCCGAACTGGTTTCCCACGATGCAGTGCCAGTTGGGGAAGTACTCTTTGTCAAATGCTTGTTTAATGATCTTGGCTATTTCATTAGGTGGCTTTTTGCTTTCAATAAGGTTGGAAGCTTGTTCAACTGCAATGATTTGGAGGTCTTGAGGGACGTCTGAAAAGTGGATGCTGAGTTTTCTATCTACCATGATGTTGCGGGTTTTGAATTGTTACTATAAATGGGCGAAGAAGGAAGTGTGATAAGTAATGGAATATTGGTACTGCTGATGATCTTGTTTTTGGGGATGGTGGGGGGGTACTTTTTGAAGAAGAACAAAGTTCAGTTCCTGCAAGAAGCAGGACTAGCTACCCTGCTTGGGATTTTGTTTGGAGGGATTTTGGAGTACTTAGGGGAGGGTTCTGAGTTGCAGCCAGTGACTCGTTTGAACGTTGAGTTCTTTTTGCTTTTTCTGCTGCCACCAATTATCTTTGAAAGTGGGTACAACATGGACAAAGACGCTTTCTTCGCTAACTTCGGACCCATTTGTTCATTTGCCTTTTTGGGGACTTTCATAAGTGCTTTGATTGTGAGTAGTTTGATGTTTATCATAAACTACGCTACAAGTTTGACAGACTACAAGTTAACTTTGGCAGAGTCCTTTGCTTTTGGGTCCTTGATATCAGCTACAGACCCTGTGTCCGTTCTGGCAATCATGAAGGACTTAAGGGCAGACAGGACTCTTTACAACTTAGTGTTTGGAGAGAGCATCTTCAACGACGCAGTAACTATATCACTCTACCGAGCAATCATAGAAATAGAGAATTCAGACTCTGCAGAGACTTCTTACTTGGCGTCAGCTGGGAAGTTTTTAGTGATATTTAGTGGCTCATTTCTGGTTGGAGCAGGAGTTGCGCTTATAGTGTCTTACTTGCTCAGGAAGTTGTCAGACATGCAGCAACGAGTTGACTTAGAAGCAGCTGCTGTGATTTTTGGTCCTTGGGTGTCTTACTTGCTTTCAGAAGCATTGAGTATGAGTGGGATTGTGTCGATTCTTTTTTGTGGGATATTCATGGCTCGTTACACCCACCCCAACTTGTCAGAAACAGCTCAGGGAATGGTGGGCAAGGCTTACTCAGTTATAGGGCACTGCGCAGAAACTTTGGTGTTTATTTTCTTAGGAATGGGTTTGTTTAGTTTCAGCCTTCCATACGAGTAAGACTTACGCAGCAAAATGGGATTTTGGTTCTTTTTGGTGGTGCTGGTGTTTATTCACTTCGGAAGGGCTGCCAACATCATAGGGAACTCTTGGTTGCTTAGTTTTGTTGGAGTTAAGATTTCACCTAAGTTCCAGTTCATTATGTGGTTTTCTGGACTTAGAGGAGCAATAGGTAAGCATTAAGTAGCCTTTGCACTTGCAATTCGGGCCTTCAACGACTTTTCTGGTGGAAACGGGGACGTGATTCTGACCATGACGCTTATTTACTCAATATTGACGGTAAAGCCTAAGTAGATAGTGATAGTAGGAGGGGCAATAACTCCTCTGTTGATAAAGTTGGATGTTTTGGAAGAAGGGTCTTCGGAAAACTCAAGTTTGAGCGTTTCTGCACAAAGAGGGCAAAAGATCAAGGCTGTGATTGACTTCTTCGCTTACTATGAAACTAACTACCTGTACCCCTTTTTCGTCAACGACGACTCAATGCAGGCTGAAAGTTTAGACGGTATAGAGGAACACTAAGAGTAAATATGTTAGTTAAAGAAGCTGATTAATTATTCAAATAAATGAAAACCAGAGTACACCCTATTAAAGAAGATAAGAAAAACCAGCTTGAGATCCACGCCTACGAAAGCTTGCCAATGACTGAAGATGCACTCAATAGTCCGCTCTTCCACCCAGAAACGAGTGAAGAGGAGTCCAAATCAGAAATCATAGGACTTACTGAGCGCAGAAAAAAGTACACCCTTTCACACCCAATACAGAGCAAAAAGGCCCAGAGTTACTTCTTAAAAGCAAGAGCTAAGTTAAGAGGGGTTTTACTTTGGAACAAAATCAGGGATGAAATACAAACCTTCGGAACAGGGTCTCATTTGTTCGATGCGTTTGAGAACTACCGAGAAAACATCAACCACGTGATTAAATCCAAAACTAGAATTCTAGAAAAACCTATTATTAAGCAAACAACCTACAGTAAAACTCTTTTCCACCCTAATTCGAAATTCAAGAGTACTTGGAACTTATTGGTTATGATGCTTTTGCTTTACGTGTTTACAGTTACTCCTTGGGTAGTTGCTTTTGAAGAAGTCCAGCCCTTGAGTGCATTGTTTTTTGTGGAGTTGACTGTTGACTTTTTGTTTTTTTGCGACATAATAATTACTTTGAACACCGCTTACTACGATAGAGACGGTGCCCTAGTGCAGTCCCGAAGGAGAATTTTTTCCAAATACTTAAAAGGCATGCTTTTGGTAGACATATTGGCTATACTTCCTTTCCAGTTCTTTGTAGGGAGCCAAACTGCGCGTTCAAATGCCCTAATAAGGTTTTTGAGGATTTCTAAGATCACAAGGGTGTTTAGGGCTTCCAAGATACTGGGCATAATGAAAAGCATGTCCAGCTCCCGGAGAATGCAAAGACTTATAGAGCTAGTTAGGACTTACGACGGAATAACTCGGATCGTAAGTGCAACCTACATCATTTTGCTGATGGCCCACTTTACAGCTTGCATGTGGTACTACACGGCAAAACTCGACGGACTTAACTACAACACTTGGGTTTTCAGACATGGGTTCGAAGACTCGGACAAGTTTACTCTTTACATGGCAGGCTTTTACTGGGCGTTCACCATCCTTACTACAGTTGGGTTTGGAGACATCCACGCTTACACCACTTCAGAAATGATTATTTGTATACTGTGGATGCTTTTTGGAATAGTAGTGTATTCGTATTTAATAAGCAACTTGACTTCAGTGCTATCGTCAATTGATGCAAAACAGTCTAAAATTAACGAAAAGGTCACTCAAATCGAAAGGTTCTGCAAGGAGTTTGATGTATCTGCAGACGTTTTGAAGCAAATGAAAAAGTTTGTGAAAAAGAAGAATGTAGGTGACGAAATGGAGGAAAGCAAAAGGGTAGGAATAGTCAAAATGATGCCTAAAAAACTTAGGTACAAAACTTGCATGAATATGTATGGAGGAGCCGCTTACGAAATTCCCTTTTTAGCCAAACACGAACCGAATTTTGTATGCTACGTCCTTCCTTTGCTGTCTTACCAAGAGTTCTCCAACAACGAAAAGATTTACGAAAAAGGAGACTCAGCGGAGTTTATGTACTTTTTGGTTGAAGGCAGAGTAAATTACGTGTTTGGAATTTACAACTTTGTTTTCAAAAGCATAGTGAAGGGGTCTTACTTCGGGGAAATAGAAATCCTCAAGAACCAACCAAGGAAGTTCTCAACAATGGCAGAGGGCAAGTGCAAACTGCTGTGCATGAGTAAGAGTTTGTTCAACAGTGTTTTAGACAACTACTCCTACGTAGCCTCAGAAATAAAGGAAATAGCTGAGAAAAGACGCAAGTGCAACTCCAAGGCACTTAAAGACACCATTGAAGTTCTGGACAAAGTAGAAATCAGAAGGGAGTGCGACTTCAAGGACCTCGTTGGGCAAAAAAAGATTAAAAAGGAAAAGATTCAACCTATAAGTCTTCCCCAAAAGTTGCCTTCCACTAAGTACTCCGAGAACCACTCAGGCAACTTCTTTGAAAGTCAAGAAGACGAGATTGCTAAACTGAAGGACGAAGTTCGCCAAGTCAGCAAAAAGATTGATTACATTCTGTCACTTTTAGAGAAATCATCAGAACCACCAGAACACCAAGAGCCAAAAGAAAAACCCCCCCAAATATTTATAGAAACTCTGTAGCAGTTACAGGTCTAAGCCGTATTTAATTATCTTCTTTTTCTTGGGAGTCGGGGTCTTCCTTCTTTTTCTTTTTGACTGTGATTTTCATGCTTTTTTCTCTGGACTCGTAACTGAAGTTAGTGACACTTGAAAACCCGTAAAAAGATTTAGCAGAGTACTTCTTTTTCTCTTCAGAAGTCATTTCGCGGAGTTCTTCGGTGTTATCTTTGATTCTGAGTAAAACTTACATAAAAAGCATTCCATCCACACTCAAGTACCAGGGCTGGCTTGACAGGTAGTGGTAGTTGCCCTGGGTTTTTATGAACTTTTCAGACTTCAGTTCGCCCCTCATGAAGTTGTAAGAGTAACTTACTCTGTGGACTCCTAAGTTTTCGTGCTAAGTAGAACTTACTGGTATTTCGAAGATCTTACTTAGGTTTTCTCCGAACTCGTGGAGTCTCCAGTGCTTGTTGATGATTATTTCTTTAGGAGAAGTGAGTTCCCAAGTGGAGGGAGACCACTTCCTAACTATGACTATTATCTCTGAGTACTCTAGCTTTTTGTCGGGTTCCTCAAGCAACTGCACTCCGATGTTTTTCTTGTCAAACATGTGGTACTGCCTTATCATTTCTTGGTCCTTCAGCACCTTGTTCATTTTTTCGTTGTACTTTTCTCTTAAGCGCATTTTCTCAGGGTCCACTTCCATGGAAGGGTACATTTCTTTGAGTCTTTCAGCCACTTTTTCTTTGACTTGCTTGATTCTGGACTCTAGGTGGACAGGCAGTTGGAAGAGTTCTGTAAAGGAAAAGGAAGCTCCGTCGCAGTCAGTGGGTTTGGCAGGAAGTGCTAAGTGGAAAATAAGTCTTAACTCGTCAGGTCTGGAAGGAGTGCCTCTTTCAATGAAGAAAAGGTTGTTGTTGACTATGTTGGCTTGACTTAACTTCAGACTCATGTCTTTGGTTTCAGCTCCGTACCTGCTGCCCCTCTTCATGATGAACTCGTCGACTTCTAAGTTGATTTTGGAAGCTATTTCTTTTTTGAGGTCTTGGAGAGTCTTTTTGTTTTGGATGACTACACTTTCTTTGAAGTCAAGTTGTCCGTGGACGTTGGGCTTTTGGTCGGGGTGGTTGAATTTGATGGTTATTTTGTTGGCCTCTTCTTCAAGCAACTTCTGCCACTTGGACTTAGCTTGGTGGTCTTCAACACTTTCTAGGTACAAAACGCAGCCTTCGTAGATCCTGACCATACTGATGGACTGGTCTAAGTTGTGTCTTGCTGAAATCACTTCTGGAGTTTGTGAAAAACTAGCAAATCCCTTTTTGAGTAGTTTTTGTTTTGCAAAGGGAACTTTGAACTTTTCTTCCAGGAACTGCATGAGTTTCCTGACAGTTTCTCTTTTCTCGACTTGGAACTTGGAGGGGTTGGAAGTTTTTTGTTCAAAAGGAAGTTCGGGGTCACTGCAGGTTTCTTCGTCCCAGACGTTGACTTTGATAGTGACTTTGAGGGGGTCGTACTCTTCGAACTCTTCGGAAGGCTTCTTGGTTTCGAGAGCAATGAGTCTGTGGCTGTACAAGCCTAGGTTTTCAAGACTTTTTTCTTCGTTGAAGACTTCTTGGAAGATGTCGTAGTACTGGGAGTAGCCCCTCACCCTTACGTTTTCGTTTGAAATCTCTTGAATTTCGAATTCTTCCAAGGCTTTCTTTTTGAGTTCTTTGAGGAGGGCGTCTTTGTTCATTTCGATTTGTTTTTCTTTGCCTTTGTAGAAGACCCGCAGTTTCATCTTTTTGAGTTTTTCAGCTCTTTCGCGGGCTTCTTCTTCTTCCTTTTCTTTTTCTTTTTCAAGGACTTCCAAAATGTACTCAGGCACTTCTGAACTCTCTATTCTCGAAATGTTTTTGGACTCGTCTACTTTCCTGTACATCAGCAAGTATGCATTTGACGAGTAAGAAGAACCCCAGTACCCCAGACTCTTACTCGTCCCTCCAAACACCTTTTCAATGTCTTTTTCGTCAATTTCTTTAACTATGCTGTCGTTGAAGTTGTACCACCTTTCGTTTTCAAAGGACTTAATGTAGGCGTAGTAGTGCCCTCCCAAGGCCGAGCCTGAGTGAATCATCACAGAAAACAACTCATAAACATTTTCTCCGTCCTCTCTGTACTCTTCTATGAGTTTTGCTCTTTCTTGTTTCTGGATTTCAGCTCTTCTTTCAATTTGTTTTTTCTTTGCTATTGGGTCTAGTTTCAGGGGCTTCTTTTCGTCGTCGTCCATTATGGTGTCGTATGAACTAAACTTGGCTAGTTGGAAGTCGCAGTTGTCTATGTCTGTTGGAGACAAGTCAGCTATTGGGGACTCTTCTTCGTCAGAACTAGAGCCTGGCTTGTCCGAGTCCATTGCTGTTTGCAGTGTTCCTTTTAGGTAGGAGTTCATGTTGAGGATTTGGGGGAACCTAACTTCGTCGTTGAGTTTAATTCGGGAAAAGGTCTGCAAGTCCAAGTCGAACCTTTTGAGTTGGAGAGCCATGATGTAGGGAAGTTCCTTGAACTTAAGACCCTTCAAAGCGTCTTGTTTGCTGTTGCACTTTTCACAGAAGTACTGGTTGTCGCCTGTAAGTTCTTCAGGCCTTATGTAGCTTTCTAGGGCTTTTTCTACTGAGTCGTTGTAGATCTTGTCAAACATGTTTTTGACAGTCAAGCTAAGATCCAAGAACTTGTCTTCTCTGGAACTTTCGTGCGAGCAATTCATGCACTTGACATAATCCACGTAAGTTCCTTCGTAGAGTTGCTTGATCATGTTGGCTTGTTCAGTGCCCTCTACGCTTTGTTCAATAGCGTCGAAGAGGACCCTGCAGAACTCCTGCACGTCGTGTTGCTGGAAACTATCCCGGATGTCCCACTGGAAGCTTTTAGTGAGTCCAGTTGTTTCTATGTAGAGCGAGTCTGAAAGCTGCAATTTTCCGAACAGCAACTGCAGTTGGAGGGGTATGCAATCTTCTTGCTCTCCATGCTTTTCACTGTCGTACCTCCAGCGGTAGATTTCTCTGCGGAACTCTGGAGTCAAGAACAGAGTCTGTAGCAAAGAGTTCATGTAACAAGTGGCTCCTTGGTTTGAAAGACCAACGAACTCCTGTTTGTCGTTCGTGTCGTAACGAAAGTTTCCTTGGTACCCGTAGCTAACTATTGCTTGTGAAGACATCACTATTTATATCTGACCAAGATGGAAACTCTAATCTATTTTGCAAAGCTTAGTAAAATGAGTAATAATCATAATGTCTTCGCTAGAAAACTACAGAATAATTCGGTCCTTGGGAGGAGGGAGTTTCGGAAAAGTTAAACGTAACCCATAAGTAGTTGCTGAACACAAAATCACGAAAGAGCTCGTAGCTATTAAAGTTATTAAACGCTCTTTTATAAGAGAACAGCACTTGGGCAGGAAAGTCGGTCGGGAAGTGAGGATTCTGCGGTTGTTTCATCATCCACACATTATAAGACTGTAAGGCCCACTTAGCTACGAAGTGTTTGAAACACCCAACGATATAGTGCTGGTCATGGAGTATGTCCCTGGAGGCGAACTCTACAACTTAATTGAACGCCAAGGCAGAATGCCTGAACCAGAAGCGCGCAAGTTCTTTCAGGAAATCCTTTCAGCTGTGCACTACTGCCACTTGCACAAAGTTGTGCACCGAGACATCAAGCCTGAAAACATTTTGCTTGACGAAGACACCAACATCAAAATTAGTGACTTTGGTCTTTCCAGCATGCTTAGAGACGGTGAGTTTCTAAAGACTGCTTGTGGGTCCCCTAATTATGCAGCGCCAGAGCTGATATCCGGAAGTGCTTACTGCGGGCCTGAAGTGGACATTTGGAGCATCGGCGTGGTGCTGTATGCTTTGTTGGCAGGGTACCTTCCCTTTGACGAAGGCAACATCCCAGCTTTGTTTTCAAAAATTAAGTCTGCAAGTTATGAAATGCCCCACCATATCTCTCCACTGGCAAAGGACTTGATTTCCAGAATGTTAGCAGCTGACCCAGTGGCAAGGATCACGGCAAAGCAAATCCAAGAACACCCCTGGTATAAAATGCACCTTCCTCTGCACTTAAGGTACACTCCCACTATAGTGGACCACTACAAAGATGTTAACTCTATTTCTGAAATCAGGGCTGAAAAGTCTGGGCTGGACTTAGATGATGAAATTGTCCAGGAACTAATGGAACTTCCTGAGTTCAAAGGAATGTACGAAAAAAGCTCTATTATAGATAGTTTAAAAAGCCAAAAGGTGAACTTGGTTAACGTGAGTTATGAACTACTGAGGGACACCAAAATGAAAATGAAAAGGAACTTGCTAGACAGCACCCACATGAAAGTGAACCCTGTGTTTAGGTCTTTGATGCCTCCAGAGGTTGAAAGGGACTCTAAAAACTCCTTTGAAAAAACAGTGTTGGTTCCAAATAACTGGGTTTACGGGTTCAGGTGCTGTGTAGATTCTTGCAATTTAATGATCAACTTATTTGATGCTTTGAGGCAGTCTGGACTGGAGTGGAGACTTTTGTCCAACTTCAGTGTGCGGGCTAGAACCCTGGGGTTTGTGGACCAGGCTAAAAAAGTCAAGTCGCAAGTCAAAACAAACCCTAGTCTTCTGGAAAGACACGTGAAGTTCCAAGTCAATATCCACAAGTACGAAGAAACATACATTTTGGATTTCTGCCAAGTATACGGCCAAGTTATGGTTTTCATGGAAATTTGTGAAAAGATTTACAAATACTTCTATTTGGTTCCTAAGTTTTTGAAGCAGACTTCAGGATTAACTAGGTAAGATAACTAACATGGACCCAAAATTAAATTTGATTATTCCTTCATTACTCGTTTTTCTTTAATCAGTGAGCAAAGAAGACCTATTGCAACAAAGACTCCTGAGATCCCCACCAAACTCACCACAAAGCCACTTTCTAGTTCCATAAGCACTCCCATCAAAGGAGGAGCTACAATGCCTCCAAACTTTGCACAAGTGTTGGCCCAACCTACACCAGAGTTCCTGATTTCTGTAGGGTAGGACTCTGGAGTAACTGTGTAAGCTACACTCCAAGTCAAGTAAGAACACATCATCATCAAAGAACTGAACAAAAGAGTGGTTCCTACTCCGTTTGCCATCAAAAACAGGAAAGTCAGCACAGATGTCACTAGCGAAGCTACAACTAACAACCACTTCCTGCCCAAACTCGACTCCATTAACCAAGCTGCTAGGAAGTTGCCTGGGATTCCTGCTGCTTGCTGGATCAGTATTATGACCCACACGAAAGTTGTGGACTCTTCAGAACTAGACTGCTTTATAAGCATAGGCATGAAGTAAACTAGTGCTGCAAATGCAAAGTTGCCCAAGAAGTAGATCAGAGACATAATGAGGGTAGTTCTTATGTGGACTTTCCCAAAAATCTTTAAAATGATGCTTGACTTGTTTTCTTGGAAACCAGTGCCTGAAATAAAGGAGTCAAAAGAAAAGTAGTTTAAGTCGAAGTGGTCAGTTTGGTTTTTCTTTTGAACTTTTTTCATGACTGAGTGGGCTTCAGTGTACCTTTCTTGGTTGTAGAGCCAAAAGGGAGTTTCAGGCATGTTCCACCTCAGAAACAGAAAAAGGAACTCAGTCCCTGCACAAATCCCACACACCCACCTCCACATCACAGCTTCTCCTGTGAACTGGAACATTAAAGCCAACAGTGCAGAAATAGCCCCTCCTAGACTCCAGAACATGCAAAGCAAGCCTATGAGCCAGTTGCGTGAAGGAGGAGTGAACTCAGCCAAAACAGTTCCACCCAAAGCAATTTCTCCACCTACTCCGAAACCTGTGACCAGGTTGCTTATGTACACCCACTCCACACTTGGGCTGACCGTAAGCCCGATCCCGCCTAACAGTGCGAAAATTACTGTTTTTTTGAAAGAAAACATTCTTCCATAGATGTCTGCCAAGATCCCCCAGAAGTAAGACCCCAAAAACATCCCGACCACAAAGTTGAGACTTATGAGGCTTACTTGAAATTCAGAAAGAACCCAGAGTTTCGAAACACCTTGCATGATTATAGATGTGTTTATAGTCCAAGTCATGTCGCTTACCCAAGCCTAAGTAAAACTCACCAGTCCGCAAACCAAGAAAACCCACTTGTTGTACCACCCAAAGCCTATTTTTTCAAACACCTCCCCCACTACTTCGTCCTTGTTTTCCATTTTACTTACCAAACCTACTGAAATTAACATAAATTTAAGCATATGTGTTATTCCAAGGGCTTATTGCGTGTTTCGCGTAGCAAGACTGAAATAGCTCCAACTGAAATAAGGATCAAAGAAATAGACACTATTGTCATTTCAGTTCCGTGCTTGAGGTCCAGCATTATGCCAAAAATACTAGGTGCTATGATTCCTCCTAGTTTGCCCAAAGCGTTGGCCCAACCCACGCCTGAGTTCCTAACGTCTGTTCCGTAGCTTTCTGGAGTTATTGTGTAGAGTGCTGAAAACGCCATCATCGAAAAAATGTTTGTCAGGGTAGTGAAGACCACTATTGTTGTATAGCTGTTTGCCAAAATAAAGGCATAAGCAAACACTCCACTCACGACAAAGGGCAAAGCCAAAGTCCACTTCCTGCCTAAAGGCGTCTCTACCAACCAAGTTGCAAAAAGAATTCCTGGCAAAGCAAATCCTTGCTGCATCATGACTGTCAAGTACATCCACAAACCACTTTCCATGGACTCTTCTCCTGTTTTTTCAAGCAGAATTGGCATGAAGTCAGTCAAAGCTATAAAAGCCCCTATTCCGAAAAAGTACACAAGTGACATCAAAATAGTCACTCTTATGTACTTCGCTCCAAAAAGTTTCAGCATCAACTGGGACTTTTTCTCTTCAATCAAAGGAGCCTTGTCCCTAATTGCTTTTTCAGCAGACTCGTTTTGGCCGCGCGAAGCACCTGTAGTAAGCTTGATTTCCCTTACGTCGGGCTCTAGTAGTCTGGGGTCGTTGTGCTTTGCAATCCTTCTCAAGCACTCTTCAACCTGTTCTAAGTGTCCGTTAGCTAATAAGTAATGGGGAGTTTCGGGCATCTTGAGTCTCAGGAAAAAGGCAATTAGTTCAGTTACACAAGCACATATGGCAATCCACCTCCACAACACCAAAGGACCAGTTCCTATCCACTCGATAATGAGAGCAAAGGCAGCAGCCAAAGTCCCACCCATGCACCAAGTGGTAGCTAGTAAAGTCAAAGTCCAGGCTTTGCTAGGAGGACAAAACTCCGAAAATACAGTTCCTCCCAAAGCTATTTCACCCCCTATTCCAAACCCAATAAAGATCCCTATCATGATCAGACTCCCTAAGTTCCAGGCAAAAATCAGCATGACACTGCCAATTGCTGCCACCAAAACAGTTTTCTTGAAAGCAAACATTCTTCCGTACCTGTCTCCCAAGTATCCCCAGGCGTAAGAACCTAGAAACATCCCAAACATAAACGTCGTGCTGATCACTCCTCTCTGAGAGTCATTTAAGTTCCACTGATCACCCGCACTTGCCATTAAAATAGCTACAACTTCAACCCACAGCATATCTGCTGCCCAAGCCGTTCCGCAGACTAGGAATATGTAATATTGGAATTTGCCCCATCCAATTTTGTCTAACTCGTTGTTTAGTGTATGCGCAAGTCTGCCGTGCTCCATTTTTTGTTATTTAGGAGGAAGGTTTATCGGGTTGCTGATCGGGGGAAGACTCCACTACTTCCGGAATTTGCATGAGTCTCTCTGCTATTTCTTGGCACCTGGGGAACAAGTTCATGTCTATTTCAAAACGTCTAGCGTTGTAGACTTGCGGCAGAATGCATGCGTCTGCCAAAGTAGGGTAGTCTTCAAAGGAGTAGGTTTTGCTGTAGTTGGAAATTATATTCTCAACTGAACTCAGTCCTTTTTCAATGTACTCTTTTGCCCACTGTTTGCCATCGCCCCCTATGTCGTTTATTCTTTTTATTACAGAAACATTTTGGAGTGGCTGAGTTCCGGAGTTAATTACTTCACAAACTTCCCACATTTTAGCAAGCACAAACGGGTCACTGGGGAGCATGCTTGGTTCTGGGTGTTGGCTTTCAAGGTACCTCATGATAGCTAAGCTTTGGGTGAGGGAAAAGTCTTCACCTACCATGAGAGTAGGGACTTGGCGCATAGAGTTTTTTTGGGAGTACTCTGACTCTCTTTGTTTGCCTTCTAAAAGGTTGACTGGTTCAACTGAGTACTGGATGTGCTTAATGCTGAGTACGATCCTAACACGCCACGAACAGGAACTCCTCCAGTAAGCATACAACCTGTATTCCATTTTTGAGTACCAGCAACTCAATTGATAAACAATGGCTGATTTTAGTGCAGGGGATTCTGAGTCACTGAAAGTATTTAAACTGCTGTTTGACTTCGGGGAGAAGAAGAGTTGGTGGAAATCACTCTCAGTGTCTTTTTTCTGGTCTGAAAAACTGACCCTACTTATACAGTTCTTCCAACTGTTTGCTTTGTGTTATGCAGTGAATTACGACTACTGGACGGAGGAGTGGAGAGGCATCATAGACTGGGTGACTGTGGTTAATTTGGACCTTTCTAGTCTTTTGCACGACACCATTGTGGAGGACTCTTCCGGAAGAACGGTTTACTTAGCCATTTGGGTTTTTGTGTGCATGGGGATGATTGCACTCTACATAGTTGGAAGGTTTTTTTTTATCTGTTCAGTTGTTGCCAAAGTAAAGTTCTACAGGCACTACTTCAAAATAGCACACCTGCTGTACTTGCCAATTGCTTTGGGACTGCTTCCTTACAGTATCTGTCGGTACGACGGGTGCTGGGAGTTTGAGTTTTGGCAAACTTTGTTTTCAATGCTGGGCTATATTGGAGTTGGAACATTTCTGGTGGGAATGCCTATTTACTTGCTAATTCACGCTAAGAAACAAATTCTTACTCCGGACCCCGAAGACCACGAACAGTTCATCCAACTTAGGGAAATGGAAATGGTTTTGCAGATTTCGCATTCTTGGTTGACTGAAAAGATTTACCTGATCAGCAGTTTCAAACTAGACAAGCTGAGAATTTACCACAGGCCACTTTACCAACTCTTTGTGCTTAGTATGGTGACTGTCCACTCTGTGTTTGTAGAAGACTTTGGGGTGAAAATGCTGATTCTTACTATCCAGATAACAGCTTTTTCAGCTTATGTTACAATTTTCCCTGTTTATAGGTGCTTCAGTTCAAGTATGTTACTTATGGAGCTGAGTTGGGTGCTTGCTGCTAACTACTTTGTGGCTTATTTAAAAGTTGTTGACTATGACTCCCAAACACTAGTTGGGTCTAACTTCACAGCTCTTTTGGCAGTTATAAACTTGTGTGGGTTGTTGTTGTTGTTTTTCTTGTTTGCTTTGTTTTTGGCTTTCAAACTTAAGTGGCCTGTGAACTCTGACACTGTAAAGAAACTTGCTTTGGGTTTCAGGTTCTTACTTACGGACTTAAGGAGTGCTCAGAGGATGATACTGATACTAAGGTCAACCACCAACTACCAGTTTGTAAAAGTAGAGCCTATAGAAAAGATGATAGACATTTTGCAGAACCACTACGAACTCCTTTACAAAGAAAATCACCCTCTGCAGTACACTGTGTTGGAGCAAGTCGACATACTAGATTTTCTCAGGAAGAAAGTGGCTTCTGCAACTCTACTGCCTTGTGAGAAGCTTGAAAGGGACTACCCTCTTCTGCTTAAAGTAGTTAACAGGCGTTACCGAGAGCAGATTTTGATGAACCCTCTGAAAAGACGCATACTTCTCAAACTGACTTTGCTCAAAATGTTTATTGGAAACAGAAGGACATTGCCTTTTAACACTGGAGAGGAAACTAACTTTGTAGGACTGGGTGAAGGCAAAAGAAGGCTAGGATTGAGTGACTTCGAAAACTTCAAACCGACTTCCAAGGAAGAAAGTTTCCAACAAGAGCTGCCTGGAAGTGAAGACGAACAAATTTTGCCAGCAGTGGAAGAAAATTCTTTGATTTTGCAAATTGAAAAGGCAGTGCAAGACCAGAACCACGAAGACCTTAATTTACTTACTGAACGAGCTTTACTAAGTCCCAATAGCCACATCAAAAACAACTTAATGAGTGCCTGGAGGCAAGTTGGAGAAAGCAAACTCAGAGAAGACTTAAGGCGTGCTTTACTTCAGTAAGATGTTAGTTAATAAATGGAAGGAAGCAGAAGAAGGGCTACAGAGAGCTTTATAAGCAAGGAAGTGGCTGAAAAACACATTCAGAAACTCACAGACACTTTTGAGCTTTCGAAGTGCAGTAACTCGAAGGTGTACGAACTGCTAGGGTGTGCTTGTCAAGAGTTTACTTCAAGAATCCTTGATAAAGTGTTTAGCATTACCTCAGGAAGACTCTCTAAAAAGCAACTGAACCTTAAAACTATAGACTACGGAAGAACTCGAGAAGAGTTAACTGCTTGGAGAGTTGCTGACCAAGAGGACAAAGAAAGAGCTGCTAAGGAAAACCAAGAAGGCAAACGGGCTAAAAGGAAGCGAGAAAAAGAAGAAGGCACCTTTGCTGACATAGAAGACATCAAAAGTGCTTTGCAAAAAGAATCCAAAAAAAGAAAAACCAATGTAAGTGAAGACTTGCAGCCTACTGAGTCTTTTAAGGACTCAGTGAAGGCCAAAGACATCCAGTTTGTGTTGGAGCTAGAAAACTATCATCTTAAGTAATTGATAATATGAGACCACTTTATGTTAGAAGGGCTTTTGTATCTCTGAGTTTGACAGTCCCAATTGTGGTGTTTTACTTGGTGTGGGGTTCTAAGCTTTACTGGGAGTACTCTGATGCTTCTGAAGAGGGTTTTATTTCCTATAAAACTCCCCAACAACAAATAAAAGAAGACCGGACTTACCCACTCTACAG
Organism: Fabrea salina; assembly: GCA_022984795.1. NCBI lineage: Eukaryota > Ciliophora > Heterotrichea > Heterotrichida > Fabreidae > Fabrea > Fabrea salina. The sequence goes on along the minus strand of JALIHJ010000033.1, from coordinate 237,117 downwards.
AGCTACCAAAATAACCAGTGCAGAAACTACACTTGAAGCACACCTTAAACTTGAGTCCGAAGGTTCTTACAACGCAGGTGAAAGTTTGGAATTGCTGCAGTTGAAAGTGTTTTACGAAGACTCTAGAACTCTGCGCATCAAAATATCTGACGTGTTTGAAGAAAGGTGGGAACCTGAAGACTACAACAACACCCAGTTTTACTTCTTCAACGAGTACTTGTTTGAACTCACTGCCTACCCTTTTGGCTTCAGCGTCAAAAGGAAGAGTGACAACAGAGTTCTGTTTGACACCAACTCAAAGTGGGGTGGGTTTTACTTTGCTGATCGTTACTTAGAAATAGGAAGCATCTTGTCCCACGACTCAAACGTTTACGGTTTGGGGGAAAGAACGTCTTCTTTCAGAATCAACACCAACAACACAAGGTACACTCTCTGGACTCTAGCCCAGGACACACCCTTTGACACAGGCCAGGGAGCTAGGGGCAAGAACATGTACGGACACCACCCCTTCGTGCTTGCTATGAAGGAGGGCAAAGCCCACGGACTATACTTCCACAACTTCAATGCTATGGACTTTATTTTCAGAAACGAAAGTTTAGACATCAGAAGCATAGGAGGCTTGATGGACTTGTACTTGTTTACAGGCCCCCAGCCAGAACAAGTAGTAAGGGACTACCTGAGTGTAATAGGGAAGCCTGCTCTTCCTCCTTACTGGGCTCTGGGGTACCACCAGTGCAGGTGGGGCTATGAAACCCTAAGTCAGTTGTCTGAAGTGGTGTTTTACCACGACAAGCTGGAGATTCCCCTAGATGTGATGTGGGTAGACATTGACTACATGGAGTACTTCAGGGACTTCACTCTTGACTACTCAAGGTACCCTCTTAACAACTTCAAAGCCTTCATCGAACAACTGCATAGTTCCAACAGGTACTTTGTTCCTATTTTGGATGCTGGAGTGGCAGCTCACGACTACTTTGCTTACAACAGAGGGAAAGAACTGGATGTGTTCATCAAGAGGAACAAAAACTCCTCAAAGCCTTTTTTCGGACAAGTTTGGCCAGGCAAGTCAGTGTTTGTGGACTTTTTCCACCCTAATGCAAGTAAGTACTGGGAAGAAATGCTGGACCAACTATATACAGACGTAGAGTTCGACGGGTTGTGGCTAGACATGAACGAAGCTTCTAGTTTTTGTGACGGAGAGTGCCCTCAGTACTATGAAAGCAAAGAAATTAGACCTGAGCTCCTGTACGTGCCTGGAAACCATTCTTTAGAAGATCAGGTGTTGCCGCTTTCAGCTTACCACTACAACGGAATCAAGGAATACAATGTCCATTCCCTTTGGGGAACTATGGAAACCAAACTCACTTACAGGTACCTTACTAAGAAGTTGGAGACTCGGCCTTTTATACTGTCGCGGAGCACAAGAGCAGGTCACGGAAAGTACGGGTACCACTGGCTGGGAGATAACTACTCGAAATGGAGTCAACTCAGGTACTCCATTCCTGGAGTGCTGAACTTCCAACTGTTTGGAATTCCTTTAGTTGGTGCTGACGTTTGCGGGTTCCACAACAACACTACCCCTGAGCTGTGTTCTAGGTGGCTGCAAGTAGGGGCTTTCTACCCCTTTTTCCGCAACCACAACGACATAGGGTCCAAGTCCCAGGAGTTGTATGCTTTGGGCGAAGAAGTTATGACAATAGGCAGAAGCATGATAAGACTTAGGTACTCGCTTTCCCTGTACCTGTACTCGTGTTTGTTTTCAGCTTCTTTGTTGGGAAACACTGTGATAAAGCCACTGTTTTTTCCCTTTCCAGAAGACTCAGAAACTTACCAAATAGAGTTCCAGTTCATGGTTGGGGAGGCTTTGATGGTGGCTCCAGTGGTTCACGAAGGCAAGTTCGAGTTGGAAGTTTACTTTCCTGATGGAATCTGGTATGACTTTTTTACAGGCAACTTGAAAATAAAGGGCTGGGAAACTATTTACACTCCTTTGGACAAAGTCAACTTGTTTGTTAGAGGTGGTTTTGTGGTCCCCTTGCAAGACTCTTCAGAAGCCATGACAATAACTAGCATGCGAAGTCGGTCAGTCCAACTTCTAGTTGCACTTGACTCAAGACAAAACGCCAAAGGGGAAGTTTACTTAGACGATGGGGTTTCTTTAAACACAATAAACAACAAACTGTACTCAAAAATAGTGGTGGAAGTTGAAGAAGGAACAAAGTTAACCACTGAAGAGTTAGTTAGAGGATACTCAGGAGACTTCAAAGAGGTATCCCAAATCACAGTGCTGGGTCGCAGACCTGGAATTATAGGAGTGACTGGGAAAGGTGTGGACACTTGGGGAGTGTTCGGAGGAGCCCTGGAAATAAAGGGTTCCTGGAACATTAGTTCTATTGATTTAATTATTGATTAATTTGTTAGGTTATTGAACCCTTGGACTTTTGCTTTGCTTTTCTTTGAACGAAGAGGGGTTCTTCACAGGAGGCAATTTCTTTTGTTTGGACTTTTTTTGACTGGAAGGAGACGAACTGCCAACAGACTGGTCTTTGGCCTCAACTACATCTACTTCAACGTTGGAGTTTTGGGCCTTTTTCTCATGCAAACTTGGGTACTTAGTGGCTAAGGAAACCGGAACTTCTTCAGGTTTAGTTTCTTTTCCAGGAACGAATCTCAGGGCGTGGTCATCGCTTTCTGCAGGCTTGAACCCCATGATGTCGCTGTCTAGAAAATGCCGGTGCTTTTCTGATTTTAAAGAGTATTGGATCCAGGTAGATCTTTTGGTGATCAGCAGAATGTTGGGGAAGCTGAAAAATCCAACATATTCATCAATTTTCGTAGGAGGGTAGTTCCCAGGCATAGGAACTGGAATAGGGTCAAGCATCCTCACGAGTTTCTCTGGTTGTTTTTCTCTAGGACGCAGTTGACATGCACAGTAGTTGAATGTTTTGGACTTGCCCAGTTTTCCACCCATCACTATTACAGTTTCAGTTCCTGCAAAACAGTGAGGTTTGGCTACTTTGAATGGGAGTCTCAGTTGCTCTTCGCAGTCGAACCTGATGTCATTGTCGTTGGAGATGTCAAGCGAGTACACTCTTTTGGTGCACCTCAGTTGGCCTTTTGAGTTTACACGATAGCCACCCACGAGGTAGATTTTGGATCCTAGGATGAACGAACCTGGAGACACCAAGTCCCTCAAACAAAAGCCTTTGACATTGGAAACTTTTTGTTGTTCTTCTTCGTGTCTCTCCGTAACACCGTGGTTGATGAACATCATGACTTTGTTTTTGGTGTGCTCTCGCTTGAAAGTACTAAACATCTGCCATCGGTTATTTTGGATGTCGTATCGCATAAGAGGGGCTGGTTGGTTGGCCAATGCACCTTCCTCGTCAGCGTCGTCGTTTTTGGCGCCTACTAAGTAGATCCAGTTATTGTACTTGTGCAAGTGTCCTCCCTTAGTAGGAACAGGCAGGGAACTCAGTGTGGTTGTGCTCTTGGAGACTGGGTCTATTTTCAAAAACAGTTTGGTCAAGCAACAAGCACTGTCCTCTCCCCCTGCAATATAAAAGCTCCCATCTAGAATACATACTGCTGAACTTTTTCTGATTTTTACGTCTTTTTGGAACTTGAATCTCTCGATACCAAACCTGTCCAATTTCAGGAGGACACCTTTTTTCCGAGGCAGATAATACTGCTCTGGAAACACAAAATGTTGTTGCTCGTGTTGTTGCACTTCAGTATCGCTAACGGTCGTGCTTTTTTTGGAACTGCAATTTCCCATTTAATTATTATAATTATTCACTAATTATTCTTGTTCTTTACTGTTTTCTTCTCCAGGAACACCAAGTTCAATTTCGTTTTCGAAAACAGGCTCTTCAGGGCTTTTGGTTTCAACAGAGAAGTCCTTTCTCACCAGCAAGGGGTAGATGTAGGTTTCGTCTAAAAACAAAACGAACTTTTTGATCCTAGAACAAGGAGTTTGCCTTGTAGGAGAAGGAGGTTGGTTCCTGGCAAAGGGTTCGGAGTGCCTTTCAATGAGATTGAGTTTGTAAAGTAACGGAGTTACTAAGCTCCCCCCTCCAACCACTGATATGATTGCAAACAACAAAGTAATTGCTAGAATTAAGTCTCCGTTTTCAAAGTCATTGTCAGCTTGGATCGCTAAAGCAAACGCAATAGCTCCTCTGAAGCCTGCAAACCACATGAAGAACTGGTGTTTGCAAGTTAGTTTCCTTTTGCGCCAGGGATTCAAAAGAGCTGAAAACAAAGGAACCATAAAGGCCCTCACAAGCAAAATAAAGAAACAAGCCATTAAAAACAAACCAGCTCCCATTTTGGAGTAGGGCAAGTTAAAGCTAAACAACCCCATGCCTAAGAAGATAAACACCAAAACTTCAAAAGCTTCAGCCACTGCACTGTAAGCTTTGCCCACAGAGAGTCTTGAAATCTCAGACAAGTTAGGGTAGGTGTAGCGGGCCATTGCAATCCCACAAAACAAAATACTCACTATGCCTGAAAGGTGCAGGGCTTCAGAAAGCAAGTAAGATATCCAAGGTCCAAAAATCACAGTACTCACCTCAAAGTTGAGTTTCTGCTTGAGTTGGACAGTTTTAAGTATGTAAGAAATAAGCATCCCAGTAAAGTTCCCAATGAAGCAAGACCCCAAAAATATCAAAAAGAACAACCCTATAGAGCCCAGGATTTCTCCAGCACTTTCTCCGTTTTCGTGGACTCTCAAAACAGTTTGGTAAAGCACTATAGCTACTGCGTCGTTAAAAATACTTTCCCCGAAAATAAGGTTGTAGAGTTTACTGTCGGCACTGATGTCTTTCATGATGCCGAGCACACTCACAGGGTCAGTTGCTGAAATCAAGCTTCCAAAAGCCAGACACTCTATGAAGCTTAGTGATGAGTTGCCACTGCCACTTGCAAAAGCGTACAAAAGACCCCCGACAGACAAGGCAGACACAAAAGTTCCCAAAAAGGCAAATAACAAAACTCCGCCGAACTGCTCAAAAAAGGTGTGCTAAGTAAAGTTTACCTTGTCCATGTTGTAGCCACTTTCAAAGATGATAGGAGGCAACAAAAACAAAAACAAAAACTCTGCATTCAGGGCAGTTATGGGCTTGAAATTTGTTTGTTCTCCAACCAAAGTTAGAATCAAGCCAAACAAAGCCCCTAAGATAGTTGCAACTCCCGAAACTTGCAGCCAGCGAGACTCCTTTTGCTTAAGTATGTGTCCCAGCAAAAGACTCAGCACCAACAAAAGCAACAAACACAGCACAGCATTGCTCATAATTCCAGAATCACTCATATTTAATTGTAAATTAAATGTACACTCCTATCAGAGAAGGCAACAGAGGAGGAAGGGGACTTTTTTCTTGGGAAGAAGTCAGAACTATGTCTTACAAAGACCGAGAGTGCTACTTAGGTAGTACTCTTGCCCTAGGGTTCTTAGACAAAGGAGGTAGGTGGCGCAAAAAGGACTGGTGGACTAAAAAACGAGAACTCGGACAACCAGACCAAGAAGAAATCAAACAGGTCCAAAACGAAGACCTGCAAAGCATCAAAGAAGCCCTGGGGATTTCTAAGTCGAAGTCTAAGAAAAAAGACAAGTTGTCAGAAAGTGAGTTCAAAAGCATGTTGAAGCGCAAAGAAGAAGGAACTGCTTTGGAAGAACAAGGCCACAAAGTCACAGGACTGGGGTTCGAAAGTCGTTTGCCGACAAAAAAGGAGTCGCCCAAACCCACTGTAAAGAAACACAAACGCCAAAAGAAGAAACCTTTTAAAAAACCTAAGTTTGATTAAATGTGTTACTTAGCGAAGCTTAGAAATCCTTTTTCATTGAAGAGCCTGTTGAGGCAGGCGTCACTTTGGCCCTTAGCTCTTACTTTTCCTGAGATGTTAAAAGTCTGGTTAGATCCAACAGCCTTTCCGTTTTCGTCAACATCTGCAATGCTGATTTGGACAGAAGTGTGATCTCTGGGTCCTAGGAGCTTATTGGTAGCTGAGCATTTCTTGGGAATATAGAGGTCCACTACCTTCTTTTCGTCATTGTGCATTCCAAGCCTTTGCATCCCTATTTTATGGCCGTAAATGTCAATGTTCACTAATTACATTCTATTAACTAAAAGCCATTTAGAAATTAGGCTTACCACTGCCTTGGTAAAAGTCCTTCAAGAAGTTGCTGTTTCCAGCGTACTTAGTTTCGTCCAGGTAAGAGTAAGCAGTATGGTCACAAGAAGGGTCTAAAAGTATTGCCGCGAAGTTATGGTAGTGATTGTACATCCAAACACTGTCATAGAGCCACTCGTACAGTTCTGAAGTCAGCAAGTCCATAGTGCTTTTGTTGCGCACGTACTGAGTCCTTCTTAGGTAGTTGCCTAAGTTCATTCTTGCTTTTACAGGGTGCACCAGTTCGTACAGTCCGTTGCCTCTCATGATGTAAGGAATTCTTCTGCAGGCGTCTCTGTAAGCCACAAGCAGTTTCATTCTAGCGTCTGGCAGACTTTCAGAGTTAGTGAGTCTGTTGAACACAAATATCTCTGCAGGTTTGCAAGTAATGTTGTTTCTTCCCCTGCCCAATAGGTTTGCCATATTTTATTAATGCTTACACTTAGGACAAACTTGCTGTTGTGAAGACTCCCAACACACGTAGCAAGCTTGGTGGTTGCAGTTTCCGAACTTAAAAGGAGTCACTACTTCCTCTTCTCCACAAATAACGCAGAAAGACCCCTCTCCTCTAAATAAGTTTTACGTGGCCATTTCTATTTCTCCCAAAAACAGTTTGAGAATAGACTCTAGTTTCAAAACTGGAATCACTGCTTTTAGAGTTCCAGTCACTTGTTCCAGCACAAACACTCTTGTTGTGTAGGTGTAGTTCACTCCTAATTTAGCTTTGGGGTTTTTGGTTTCCTAAGTAAAGTCTACCATGCGGAGTTGGCCGAGTCTCTGGGTTAGGAAGGGGTACTTTCCTTGCAATAAGAACCACACCCAGTTCACAAACACAGCAACTTTCCAAGCCTTCGACAGCACTCCTAGTTTGTTTTCGGCCTTTTTAACTAAAAGGTCAAACAACTCCAGTAAGTAGTGGAGACAGGTCAGGGGTTTGGTAGAGGCCACCCATTTCATGTTAAAGACTTCTGCTCCTGGGGTGTTTTTGCCCTTCCATATGGTACCAGCTAAGTGAGCAGTTAGGACCCCTGCCCTTACGCAGAAGTCCACCCAGTGCTTGTTGGGAAGTGCTCTTAAGAGTTGCTCCGAAATATAGTTTTGGTACATAGAGTCCAGGATGCAAGTGTCTATCTGGTACACCTTTGACATTTACTTAGCGAAGAGAACTTAGATGTTTAACTAATTTCCTTTTTGTTAAGGCTAGGTGGCAGAGACTCCTTGATCTTTTGTGCCTTTTTGGGGTCGTCCACAACCATAGTGTATAGGTATCTGGGGCATCTAAGCTTAAATTTGGTGACTTTGCCAGCTCTCTTGATTGTGACTGCCTTGGCTTGTGCCTTTTGGTTTCCTACAGGTCTGCACTTCTGCAAAAACATCCTTATGTCTTTTATTTCCTTAGGCTAAGTAGGTCTTACCATCTGTCAAAATAGTTTATTAAATGGCGTATAATTTACCTCAGTCTAACTTTTCTTTTTATGGTGGGTTTCTTGGGGTTGCTTCCAGTAGACAGAACTTCTTGCAAAAACTTTAAATGTCTTGACATAGTTAATAGTTAGTTGGTCACTTCTGCAGGTGCTTCGCTATAATAGTATAAATGTTACCGCCAATTCCGAAATTGCCTGCCCTTATTGCCAGATTTATCAAAGTCAAGAGCTTAGGACAAAGACCTGACACTCTTCCTTTTGAGCCAGAAAAAAACCCCCTGCTAGGCACTCAACTCGCAGAAGACGACCCTTGCACTATTCCATTCAGAGGCCGTCTGCAGGGGGATAAGTTTAACGACGGGTTTTACCTAGTAAATGTATTTCTGGACCCTTCTTTGCAGATTCCTAGTCACTGCTTGGTAGATGTTCTTTTCTGGACAGTTGACTTGGAGTCACCAGAACTTTCAATCACAATTATCAAGGCCAACGTAGTTTCCACTATCTTCACTCCTGAAGAGTCTGCTTTATGCAGGGTAGAAACTAGTCCCCTTTTGGCTCCATTACTGCATAATATTCGCTATAAACGAATAGTTGAGTACCCTGACCAGCAAGAAATCTCATCTCAATCCAGTGCTAACTCTGCACTGTTTAGTTCCAACATACAAAAAGTACTCCAGCCTACCCAAGAACAGTTTTCTCAGCCAATGTCTGAGATTCCAGAAACCCCTGCAGTTATGGAAGCCACTCCCATCAAGGCTGACACTCCCGCCCAAGTAGGTTTTAGCAGTGAAAAAAGGAAGTGGGAGTTCCGCGAAAAGCCCACTGAAGTTGTGAAGTCCCAAGAAGACATGATGTCTGCTATAAAACCACAAGCAGATGAATTTGAAGACTTTACTGAAGAAGACATGTTCAGGGCACTCAGAGAAGAAATAGGAATTCCCCAAGAAGGAACTTACCAAGAACACGAAGACGTTGGAATAGACGTGTTTCCTAGTTGGGCTTTGGAGTACCTGAAGTTTTACTATAAGGTTTAAGATAATTCTGTGAAATGGAACTGGACTATGACTTTTTGTATAAAATTTTACTTATAGGCGACAGCTCTGTAGGCAAAACTTCAGTACTGTTAAGGTATGTCGACGGGTTTTTCAACCCGGAGTTTCAAACTACCATAGGCGTGGACTTCAAAATATCGACTTTGGAACTTGAAGGCAAAGTAGTTAAGCTGCAGCTGTGGGACACTGCCGGGCAGGACAGGTTCCGCAACATCGTGGCTTCTTACTACAGGGGTGCGCAGGGAATAATCGTTATGTACGACATCACTAACGAAGAGTCGTTTAAGAACTTAGAAAGGTGGGTTAAGGAAATCGAAACTTACTTGCCGGGTTCTGTGCCTAAGTTGCTGGTAGGCAACAAGTCAGACTTGTCTTCTGAAAGAACTGTCCCCAAAGAAAACGCCGAAGAGCTAGCAGAAAAGCTAGGAATGAGCTACACTGAAACCTCAGCTAAAACCTCAGAAGGCATAAAAGAAGCTTTTTACCAGATTGCAAGGGACATCTACAGCAGTGCTCCTTCAAAGCAACCCTCAAACACAACTGAGACAACCAGAATAGGCGACTCCAAACCAGTCAAGAAGAAGTGGTGCTGCTAAGCTAACTTAAGTTGCCAGTGAGATAGATAAATGGAAGAGCACCTTTTCGAAAAGTTGAAAGAAAACGAAAGTGAGAGCTAATAAGAGAGAATGCAGAAATACGGGGCACACGTCATAGGTGGAGTTAACTTTGGAATTAACCTTTTAGTGTACCCTATGTTCCAAACTTCTGTTCAACTGCAGCTTTCCCCCTTTCCACAAACTCCCAACTACACAGGAAAAACCTTTAACCAAAAACTTTACTCCTTCATTCACACTCCAAACCCAGCCAATAGGCCCTTCAGACCTTCCCAGTTCCACTCTTACACAGGGGCACTCATGCACAGTTCCTTACAAGGACCTTTAGGTTTCTACAGAGGGCTTCTGTGCGGAACTTCGCACTTTTACTTAAGTAACGTTGGAAGGGCCTTAGCTACTTCTTTTACTTCGAACTACATAGACCCTGGCTCCTTGGGCAAGTACCAAATCATGGCCACAGGTAACTTCTAGCACAGAGACAGGAATAGCTTCTTTGAGTGAATTGGTTCTGCACCCTTTGTTTGTTGCTCAAACTAAGTACATCCAACAAAGCAGAGTCAAGAATTTCAGAGTCTACCAAGACATACTCCAAATGTGGAAAAAAAGCGGAACTAAGAACATGTACTTGGGCTGGGGAGCCATTCTTCCCAAGCAGGCCTTTTTGACTCTTTGGAACGCTAACATTTCTTACTTGGACTTTATAACTGACGAAGCACTGGGAACTACAGATGCTTCAAGTTTTAGTGTTATAATCAAGGAAATCTGTTTAGGAATAGGTGGTTACTTGCTGCTTTACCCAGTCCTCACAGCTCAAAGAAGAGTTGCAGCCCAAGCCAACTGCATAGGCATGCCAGGTATCCAGCACAGAAGTGTCTCAATGGCTTTGTTAAACATAGTCAGGACCGAAGGAATCTCAGCTCTTTACAGAGGCTTAGCAGTTTACTCAGTAGGGGCAAGTATTTGGGTGCTAGCTATGCCTACTATGACCCAGTTCTTCTGGTTGCGTTATGAAGACTCAGCAAGGTCCGAAATCCAGGAACTCCTCAGATTAGGGTAACTAATATTATTCTATGTTCATTAAGGATCTTATCAAAGGCATCACTTCACTCCCTGGGAATCTGCCAAGAGAACCCCTTGAACAAGATATTTCATCAAAACTGTTGACTCTATCCCTAAAGTTACTTTCCTCTTTTTCAAGCTCATAAAAGTTGGTTGCAAGGAAAGGCACTGATTCATAACTGTGGTCTCCTGAGTGGAGGTGTGTAGTGTGATCTCCTGTTACCACAATCCAGCCTTTGTAGTTGCTTTCTGCAAGTTGCTTTACGAAGGAGCCAATTATGCTGTCTAGTTTTTGAATCATTTCGATGCGGCCCTCCATGTTTTTGTCATGACCTAAATCGTCTATTGCTTTGATGTGGACAAAACCAAACTGGTAGTTCTGAGTAATGAGTTCTGAAGCTTTATCGAACTTGGCTTTGTGGTTGCTGTAAATATCCCCAGTTGCTCCAGGGACGTCATGCACGTCCATGTCAAAAGTCATACCAATTCCTTTGATGATGGCTGTGGGAGCTATTACAAAAGACTTCAAGTTGTACTTCTCTGCAAAACTCGGAACTTTGAGTCTAACTCCACAGCCCCGGAGAAGCAAAGTGTTTGCAGGAAACTTTCCGTTTTTCACCCTTTCAGTGTTAATAGGGTGGTTTTGGAGTTGGTCTTTGATCCAGTTAGACAAGTTCTGGAGAAGTTTTGCTGTGAAAACTGCTTGGGGGTCTGAGTCTTCGAGGGCTTTAGGAACAAGTAAAGGAAGGTTGTCTTTGAGGGGGTCAGTGCCTTCAATTTTGTGACTTAGTCCAGGTCCACTTACCTTCAGTCCGCACCTGTGCTCAGTAGCATGCAGCACATGCACAGTGTAGTTTTCGTAGCCAGGAATAGGTTTGTTGTCAATAGCTTCAATCAGAGGAAGTCCCCACCTGTAGAACTTTCTACTTACTCTTCTCCTGACAACTAGCCCCGATTCTGTGTCTAGCGAAGCAAAGTTGCATTTAAAAGCAATGTCCTGGTAAGTAAGGGGAAGTCCCGCCCCCATAGTTTCGAAGGACCCTCTTCCCTGGTAGTTAGTAAAAGGGTCGTACCCAAAAATAGACATGTGTGCAGTGTCGCTTCCACAAGCTAGTCCAGTTTCCACAGGGTCTAGCAGTCCTGTCAGGCCAGAACTTGCTAGTCTGTCTAGGTTAGGGATTTGGGCCTTCTGTAAGTATGTTTTGTTGCCTAAACTGGAGTAAGCTGCGTCTGCCAGTCCGTCAATCATCACAAACACTGTTTTGCTTTCCATTTATAAGTGTTACTTAGTCCTCTGTAAAAGTTTGGTCGTGGTGTTGGTTAAACAAGTGGTGAATTATCGTTTCTTCAGTGTGTGGGTAGCAATGCTCATTGAAGACCTTTACGCAGTCTCCAAAGGTAATCACTCCAGAACTGAAAGGGTCTACTTTCTCCAAAAACAAGTCTCCGAGTTCCAGCAGTTCAATGGAAGCACACAGTTCTTTAAACTCTTTTTCGTTCAAGACTCCATCGCTGTCTTCGTCAATTGAACTGAACTTTTCCCTAAAAGGTCTTAGCAGACTTTCGTGTGTAAGCATGTCGTAACTAATTATCACATCAAGTACTTCGCAGTAAGTTGCTGCTGTTTTTTGTTTGGAAGATTTGTTGCGGGAGTTCGAAAAGGGTTTCCCAGTTTTCTTTTCAATGATTTCACCGATTTGTTGCTTGATGTAGTCAGATTCTTCTTCAGAGAAAATAGCATCTACAATAGCGCACCACTCGTCTTGCAACAAACTGCCTTCTAGTTTGTCCTTAAGAGTAATTTTTAACTCTGAACCCCGCATTAGTGGGTATTTGGACTGGATGTAAGACCGCAGCAACTGTCTAGTTGACTCTTTGATTCTAGTGATTACTTGTTTAAAGTCTTCGTCTAGTTCGTTCCGCATTACCCGTGCAAAAAAGGCCACTTCAGCGTCAGTTTCTTCGTACTTTTGGATGCTGTTGGTGATTGAAGCAGCCCAGTCTTGAATTAAGCTTTTGAGTCCGTACTTGTGGTTTAAGTAAGTGTAGAGGTACTGTTCCATAGTTTCTCTGGGTTGTTTGGACTCGTAGCACTTCTCGTCAAACTTCAATTTGCTTGAGTAGATGTCTTCAATGATTTCTTTTAGTTGTTTGAGGGAAAGTTCCCTCATGGACTTGCTTCGTTTCAGAGTTTTTCTAGACTGACTTTTGAGTTTTTCAGTGTAAGTTGGGGCTACTGACTGGTCAGCTGCTTCTTTGGAGAGTGAAACTATTTTTTTGAGGTAAGTTCTGTTTTCTTCCTGAAGAGACTCTATTTGGTTTAGGAGTTCGGCGTCAGGTTTTCTTTGGGAGAGTTCGTTGATTCTTTCTTCTAAGTGGGAGTTCTTTTTGGATTGGTTTTCTAGTTTTTGTTTGTAGTTTTCGATTTCAGTTAGGAGGTTGGAGTTTTCTGTTTTGAGTTCAGAAACTCTTTGGGACTCCTGAGTGCTTTGGGAGTGTTGGAGTTCTTCTTTTTCTTTGGTGATGGTTTGTATTTGTTCTTGGTACTCCTTAATAAGGGCTTCTTGTGACTCAAGTTGGTCTTCGATTGAAGAAACTTGTTTGGTGAAGGTTTCTAGTTCTGCTTGGCTTTCTTTGAACTTTTTGTTTTCTTCCTTGAGTTTCTGGATTTCTTTTTCTTTCTTGAAGATTTCGTTTTTTTTGGACTCAAGGTCGTTGCCAAGTACTTCGTTTTGGACTTTTAAGTGTTCTAGAGAGTCAAGGGTTTCGAGGATCTTCTCACAAGTAGTAGTTACTTCTTGGGTGTCTAAGGACTCTTTGTTGACTAAGTTGTCAAGTTCTTCTTTGACCTTAGCGAGTTTTTCGTCGAAGTTGGACTTGGCTTCGTTTTTGTACTCGTGGAGTTTGTCAGTGTTGCTGGAAATGTTTTTGAAGATTTCTTGCAGGACCACAGTGACTTTGGGGTTAGAAGTTTCTAAGTAGTTGGCTATTGTTTCTCCACAGTAAATCCACAGTTCGTTCAGCAAGAAGTCCCGCCTTTCTATTTGGGAGTCTTCACTTAGATTTTGCTGGATGAAGTTTTTGGTTTCTTCGAAGTCTTTCAAAACAGCTTCGTCAAAAGGGATGTTTTCAGTTAAATGAATTTCTCTTATTTGGGCAAGGGTTTCTTCGAGCTTAGTTATTTGGTCGTCCATTTATACAAGTCAACTGAAATGCATTCTTATTTTGACAGTTAAGTATGGATAGAAAAAAAGAATCAATTAACACAGTAGACTCCGACGAGTGGAACGAGTTAAGCGAGGCAAAACAACTCAGAAGAAGAGCTGAAGAGGACGCCAAACTCCTCTCCAACAGAATAGCTCTTTTGAAACAGGAAGAAGCTAAAGCCTGGAAGAAGATCGAAGAAACCCGGAAACGAGCCAAAGAAATCGAAGAAACTCGCCAAAGAAACCTAGAAGAAAAAAAAAGACGCGAAGAAGCCGCCCGCCTCAAAGCTGAAGAAGAAAAAACCCGCAAAGAAGAGTACAAACAGAAAAAACTCCAACAAAGCAAAATTAAGTCCCAACAGAAACAAGGCATTATGGTCAGAAACCGCTACGAAGCCGAAGCTCTCCGCCAAGAAAAAGCCAAACGCAAAGAACTCCTTGAAGAACAAAAACGCAAACAAGAAATACAAAACCAAAAAGCCAAAGAAATCGTCCGCAAACAACACCAAGAAGCTGAAGAACGCAAAAGACGGGCTGAAATCGAACGCAAAGTAAGAGCTAAAGCTGACATGGAAAAACGAGCCAAACAAGAAACTGAAGTCCGCCTCCAAAAAGAAAGAATGATCCAGCAAATGGAACAGGAAGAACTCGAACTCATCCAGCGACTCCAAAACACCCAAATGCTCCAGAAGTCTGCTTACGAAGACTTAGAAAACGCACTTGCTTCTGGGTTCCATGATTTAAACCAGTCTTAGTTACATAAGTTATTACTTGAAGTTATGTAGAGGGGGCTTTCCAGGGGAACAAGCTTTTCTAGCTCTTAGTTTGGCGTCGTAGTAAAGTCGGTCAGAAACGTTCTGGCTAGTGCTTAACTGGGAACTCATTTCTGAGTCAGGTTTGAAACTTGTGTTGGCGTTTAGTCGCAAGTTAATGTCTTTGGACCCTTTTCTTCTCGAAAGGAGTTTTTTGGACCTAGGACTTAGTTCTAGTTTCAAGTGCCGAGTGTTTTCTTCTTCGCGTTTTTTGTTGATTCTTAGTTTTTCAAGACTCGACTTTTTCCTGAGTTCAAAGTTTTTTTGGCCTTGAATAAAGTCTTTGAAGGGCCGTTTAGGAGACGGTCGGGAAATTTTAGGCGAAAAAGTGCATTCTTTTTTAATTTCTAGTTCTTGTTCTTGGCGCTTGAACCTAAGTCTGTTTTCAGATAGTTGTTTTTTGAAGTACAGTCTTTCAACTACTTCGTTGGTGTTTTTTTTGGGGGTGGAAAACTGTTTGTCGCTGGATACTTTCTTGAGAAACTTAGAAGGCACTTGCTTAATCAGACAGTCTAAGTCGTATGTATAGGGGTTGGCTTTGATGTTTCCAAAAGGACTGTCTTTTGAGTGACTGGTTTTTTTAGGTTTTTTGGTTTCTGGCAACTCAATTGTGGAGTCGTCACTGAACTCGATTTCTTCGTACTCTTCAAATAACGACATGGCTTTTAATTATATTTAAAGGTCTTCTCTGTACTTTTTGAAGTTGAACTTGAAACCTTGGGGGTTCTTTTCGAAGTCTTTAAGTTGCGTGTCGTAGTCTGTCCACTCTGGAATTATTCTTTTAGCAGCTTCTATTTTGGGTTCTTTGGTAAGTGGGTTGTTGCACAGGTCAATAGTCTTGGCGTGCTTTTTAGACTCTTCAGAACACCAAGTAGCACACCACAGCCACTCCTGAGGCAAAGAGAAAATAGGAATTTGCACCTGAGCAAAGTTAGGCAAGTCTTGGTCTAGGTTGGCTAAGGAGTCTGGGTTAGGAGCCATGTTTTCGTAAAGCACTCTTAAAGTGTCTCCTGCACCCATACTTCTGAACTTCACTAGGTCTACTACGTACAAAGCGCTGATGTGGTAGGGTTTTTGTCCTAGGTGGTTCTTCCAGTACCCATGCTTCCAAAAACGAAAACCTTCAGTGTCGGGATTTGAGTCGCAAAATGGAGTGTAGGCGTAAGGAGCTCCCTGAAGGTTCATTTCCCAGAGTTCTTTGATGTCAGACCTCACTACTTGGTCTGCGTCTATGTAGATGACTTTAGGGACTTCTAGAGGAAACAGCACGTCTAAAAAGAGGATTTTGTAAGCCCAGATGATTCTTTGTTTTTCTTTTTGTCTGTAAAGCCAAGAAGGCCACTTGTACGACACAAACTCGTACTGGAAGTTAAGAGCTCTAGACAGGTAGAAAAGAGAGTCTTTGAATTCTTGGGTGAAAAAGTCTTCTAGAAGCCAAAACTTAACTGGGTTCTTGGTGTTGGCCACAACAGAAGTTACCATGATTCTAAGTAGTCTTTCGTAGAGTTTCCCAGAAGCTAAAGAAAACACGTGGATGGTGTCTCCTAGTTCCTCTACTGAGTGGGAGTCTAGGAGTTCTTCTTCTTCAAAGCCTTTGTTTTTGGCAGCCTTTAAAAACACAGTGGGGCCTTTGATGTCCTCCACAGCCACCAAAGAAGAACTTTCTATGTGGAACAGTTCAGAGCTCCTTCCAGAAGCTAGGGATATACTGTATAGGCCTGGGTTTGCCTTAAACTGGAAGTACCCAAAGTTCTTCATAACTATAGTGTCTGACACAAAAGAACTGTTTTGCTTTAACTGAAGTTGCAGTCCGTTGGGGGGCTCTATTTCGAACCCTTTGAACTCCTGTGCGCACTGCCCTTTTATCATGAGACTTTGGAGTTTGTAGTTAACTGGAGTATTTCCTTCTAGAATCAAGTTGTCTAGGTCGTAGGTGTTTTCTCCTTGCAAAGTAAACCAACTCTCAGGAGAGTCCAGACTCAAAGTAAACACGTGGTTTGCTTTTCCGTTTATTTGCATGGGCTCTTCAAAGCTTTGTCTAATCCATAACTGGTAGTACCTGTGTATAGGCAGTACTTTTTCAGTTAACTTAATGTCTGGGTTGAACACTACTTTTACTTGTGCACCTACACTCAAAAGCCACTGCACCAAAGAGGCGAGTTTCTGGCCCTCTTCACTCATTGGGTTCAACAGAACTTTAGCTACAAAAGTTTCAGGCTCCCCAAGTTCTCTAGAAAGTGACTCTTTCCACATACTTTCAGGAATAGGTTTTGAGTCATAGCTTTTAAAGTCACTTAAGTGTTGGATACTTGACAGTCCAATAAAGCTTATTTTCTCCAGAATGTCCGAAGTATTTGGAGTTTCTAGAGTTTCTAGTTCTGAAAGCACACTGCTCATGTTGAGTCTCTTAACTTCAGTTTCATACAACAAATGAACGTCCCTGAATGACAACAAGGACTCTGAGTGAACAAACCTAGAATTCACAGCAACTCCGTTTTCTACTGGAGTCTTAGACTGGATTGTTTTGTAGTACTCGAAAAGGGTGTGTGCTCCGTACTTGCATTCTTCCTCAATAGTTCCAGTTTCAAGTGCTGTGTAAAGCAAACACACTTCGGGTTCGTCAAATTCTTCTATCAAGAATCTCAATCTTATAGGCAAGTGCGAAAACCTTTGGAGAGTTTCAAAGGCCATTTTAACTAAGTGGTCGCCTGGGTGTTTTTTGTACACAGTAATTGTAGCCAACTTTGGAGCCTCACTTAACTCAAAAATAACTCCTTCAGAGGGCTCTACAAGGGTTACTTGGTTGCTTTCCTGAGAAGTAATTTTGGCGTTAATCCTTGTTACGACTTTTTCGTGCTGAGCTTTTTCAAAGAAACTGCTGAAAGGAGCACTTAAAACTCCTTTCATGGCTAAAACTTGCACGTACCTTTTTTCCATAACCAGTTGTGTGTAAAGTTGAGTCATGAACTCGCCGTCTATACTCAGAACTTTTCCATTAAGAATCCACTGTGAGGGTCCACACAGTCCTGTAACTTCGCAGAAGTGTTTGCACCTTTCGTAGGGCTGCAGGTACTCTTCATCGTAAGTGCATTCTTTGCAAAAGGTGTTGTAGAGACTCAAAGCTTCTTCAAAGGAAATCTCAGGTGAAAGTTGGCTGAGGAACTGAGTTGGGTAAGTCTCGTCTAGTTTGTAAAGGTTCTTGATTGCTTGCAGAACTAGGTTAACTAATTGTTGCTCTCCTTGAAGTATAACTCCTAAGTGCACGGGCCAGTCTTCTTTATAGACTTCTACTAAGTTTTTGATTGCTTCTATTCCTGTCTGAGAAGTAATGTCTGCTACCAGAATAAGGTTAAAAGTGTTAGAAGCTATTTTTTCAAGTTGCATGCTTGAGGAAAACACCAAGTACTCTATTCTGTTGGGCCATTTTGAATACCTTTTGCCTTTCTCTAAATCGTTTAAGTAGACTCGCCCAGTGTTTTTTTGAGTGCTCAGAACTCCAGGTTGGGTGTCGTGCAAGTGCATAGCAGAATTAATGCTTTGGAGGATGCTAAGTGCTTTGTAGCTTGGAATCCCTAGTTGAGTGACTCTATCCAAGGTGCCAACTTGGTTTCTAACTAAGTCTAAAACACTGAAAAACTCAATAGGCACTAAGTGTTCGTTAACTACTAAACGGTTGGAGCCTATAGTTTCAAAGTGAGAAAGAGCGTTGTTCATAGAGTCAGTTGCTACTTGAGAAGGAACTTCTGTGGTTGAAAGGGTTTCTAAGTAGTCAGGGTAGTTGAGCATCATATCAGTCATTGCTTTCCAGTCTGGTAAAAGTGACTTAGTTGCTTCAACTGCTTTCAGAGGCAAGTTTTCAAGGTTCCAGTTGCCTGAATCTGAAGTAATTTGAACGTTAACGTCCTCAAGGGGCTTGTACTCCATGTCTTTGATCAACAAAGAACCTCCGAAACCACTTACTGTGTCTTTTCCTTGGGCTCTGCAGTTCAAGTGCCTTAAAACATAAGAACAGTTGTTTTCTAGAGCAAACTCTTTCAGGGCCAAATTAGTTTCTTGGAAGTTTGGGGAAGATATGTTTAAGTAGGCTATTAAAGTGTTTTCAGAGGGATTGAAAACATGGTCAGACTCTAAGTAGTTCTGGATTGGTGTGCCTAAAAGTTGTTTATCAAGCACACAAGTGCTTTTGCCGTTCACCACGTAAAACTCATTGCAGTCTTGAGTGAGACCAGCTCTGTCAGTTCTTTCTAAAGCTGCCAAAAACTCTAGTTTCGGCGAGAACTCTCGGTTGTACAGGCTTGCTTCGATCAATTTTTTTTCGCTTTGCGACCTGCCCACTTCCCATATACTAGAACTTTCTGAAAGCCTACTTAGGAATTCCCAAAACAAGCCTAAGTTGGAGTAGTACTCACTTACTTCTTGCAACAAAGAACACTGAGAAGGAGCCTCCCAGTTAGTTTGCATGTCGAGTACAACCTGAGCACTCACGAACACAAACCAAATCATTTATTAAATGGAATTCCAGACTTTGAACATCAAAAAGTTCAAAAAGCGACTCCAAGACCCATCTTCAGCTAAGTTAAAGTCTTTGCTTCTCAAGTAACACTTACACAGCTTCTTAGAAAACCAGTTGAGACCCGGAATTTCCAGAGCTGCTAAGTCTTCGAGACTCCAAAACTTCATTTCACAAGTTGAAGAAAGACTGCCCAACTTGCCTTGCTGGCAAGACTCCTTAGAAGAGTCCTCTGAAGCTTTTGAGTACTTAATCACCAAAGAAAAGTTCAGTCTTTTGTTCGGAACTGAGCCTCTTGACAAGCAAAAAGACGAGCAACTTGCTTTGGCTTACCAAAAGTTCCAGTTCATAAGGCCTGACCACTTAGAAATCCAAACCGAAGGCATTTCTGAGCACCTTCTGCAGGTAGCAGTGTCTGGTAACTCATAGTCAGTTAGAACTTCAAAAAATTAACACTTACACTTCGCCTAGAGACAAACTCATTTGCATTTCAAACTGTTTTCGTATTATCAACAGTAAGCTTTACTCAGCAATACTTTCGAACACAGCCAAGATTCATGGAGCAGACGAGTCACTTCCTTTGTTCACTTATGTAGTGTTGAAGTCCAAAACGGAGAAGTTGTTCAGCAACTACTACTACATAAAGTACTTCAGGTACTTGCCTAGAAGGGACTACAAAGACCCTGTTGAGTTCAGGTACACTTTTACCAGTCTTAAAATAGCCCTTAACTTTATTTTGGAACTCAGTGAAGAAAAACTTAGAATGCAGCCTGGCGAGTGCTTCCAAGAACTAGTTAGAAGGTCTAGAACCCAGTCTAGAGGTGTCCAGACCCTAATTCAGTCATTCGTTCCTCAAGAAACTAAATACAAGGGGCCTATTGCAACAGAGCACTTCTTAAACAACCCCCAGGACCTTGAGTTGTTTATCCAAGACTACTTTAACTTAGTTAACCATTCTTAGAAAGTTTTATTATTTAATTAACACTTTAGAGTGTATTGTTACTTCAATTCTCCCGAAACCCCCAGGTCCGGTGAATTCCCTTCTTGAGCTGTACAAAGGGTAGAAAGGACTCGCATTTAAGCAAAGTCTTCCGTAAGCAGTATTCCTTTTCGTTTGCACCAATGAAGCCTCTTAGGTTCTGGTCTAAGTAGAAATCTACAAGAACTGGAATTGAGCTGTGCTAGCTGTGCACAATCCCAGAAGAGCTTCTTCTAGACTTAGGTGGAATTCAAAAGGGACTGGCCACATGCTCCGATCATGCTGGCCAGTTAGACAGAAGTCTATGCACATGCTCTGAGTTAAGTAGTAACCTTGGAAAGCAATGTGTAAACCTGCCTTTACCCTTTCTATTAGCAGCCTAACTGCCAACACAAATTTCTCGAAAATTTGAACTGGCAATTAGGCCGCTAAAACCTTTACCATAATTTTACTAAATAAAAATCCCCCCTTAACAATGGAGCCGAACATTGATTGGCGATTGATAGTTCAAAAGTTATTTGGACACTCTAAACCAGGACTACCCACCAGAAAGGTTGCAATCAAGAAGGTAGCAATAAACGTTGACTACGAAAACCTTTTAGAAGAAGTACCTTGTGGAGCAGAATCTACTACAGAGAAGCCCTACAAGCAAGCTAAACTTGAAAAGAACTACTACTACTTCAGCCCTGAGTTGGCTTCTCTGCTTAACTGCTACTCCTCGAACACGTTTGACACCTGCAGAGTGCTTTTAAAATCCTTTTTAAGAAAGTCAAGTAGACTCACAATGGTTTCTTACAGCTTCAAGAGCAGAAAGGATCTTACCGAAGTCTTTGGGGAGGAACTTTTGTTTTCAGAAGTAGAATCCTTCCTTGAGAAAAACCTTGTACAGAATTATTCCTTCAAGCCCTGCAAAACCCAACACTGTCTACTCCAGAAGCCCTTAATTGGCTCTTTGAGCCTTCAAACATACACACTTGTACTCAAGAACTCCTTGTCCTGTGTTTACTTGGAAGCATTCCAAGTCTCTCAGAAAAAGACCTGTGAGATCCAACACTTCTGTGTAGAATATTGGTTCATAGTTAATTTATGAGAATTAGTCAATAGTTAATAATGTCTAAGTTCTGCAGTATAAAAGAGTGCGAAAAGTTCGGATACATGAAGTGCGGGTGCCTTCCCCAAGAAGTAAACCTTTGTCAGGAGCACATGCAAGCTCACATAGCAATAGGAGGCATGCACTCTATCAGCGACACGTTCCGCCAGAACGCTATAGAGTCAGTCAAGCAGCTCAAAGACGAAGCTCTGCAGACTAAAGCCCAAGCTATTGAGAAGTGGTTTGAACTCACACAACTCATCGAAAAAGAACTCTCTAAAGTCATTGAAAGGACAAACAAGTGGGCTGATGACTGTGACAAGTTACTAGAACACCTTTATAGTTCAGACTACAACAAACTAAGGAACAGCGAGGAACTAGCTAGCTTGATACAAGAAAACTTTTTTGAAAGAGCTAAGTACTGGGTGTGTCCTAAGTTCAACCAAGGAATGCAAAAACTGAGGGATTGCATAACGAATTCACTCCGTAAGCACTTCAAAACGCCCAATTACTTTTTGACTTCGAGTTCTGGTGCTTTCTTTGTGAATGAAATGTTTAAGAAAGTCACTATCCAAGAAGACAAAAACTCCAAAACAATTGATCTGGACTCCTTAACTAACTCCTGGCAAAAAGTCGAAGCCGAAACTCCTATGCCTTCTAAAGACTGCATTCGTTCATTCCAAAAAGTCGAAACACTGTACAGAGAAAGACTCAAATCACTAGAACAAGTGCACACTTTGTATAAGTCCAAAAAGAAAAGGCCCATTAACTTTTTAATTGCAAACTTTGGACTTTTCTTGAAGTTGAAAGGCAGAGAAGACCTGTGCAAGTGGTACACTCTTGATATTACACTCAAAAACCACCATCCCCAGCACAAATCCTTACCTGGCCTTGAAGATGAAGACCCCTTTTTGAAACTGGTTGAAAGCAACTTAAAAGTTCAAAAGTTACTGAAAGAAAACGACCGCAAAGCACTTTTTAAGCTTAGAGCTAACTTCAGAGATACTTACTTTGAGTGTGTGACTTATGTGAACTTTTTAGAGTTCCTTAAAAAGTGGGACCTCAAAAACGCCTTCGACCTGCTGTACCTCCAGTACAAAAGTTGTCCCAAGAAATTAATGACTGGAAGTGACATAAAGGAAGCTTACTTCGTAATGCTACTCATGATCACTACTCGAATCAGTGCTTACCTTGACCAAGAAAACTTAGCAGATACTCTAGAATCACTAGAGTTTTTACGGTCCTGTGTGTACTTTGTAGAGCCAAAAAACAGACTCATCATTCAGTTGGAGTCCAGAATTGCCTCATTCATAGACAGACTTAGAGATGATGCTTACCAAGTATTTATTCCAAGGTTCGAAAGTGCAATTTCAGAAATCAAGACTCAAAAAAGAACTTACAACCCAGACCCCAGCAAGTTTTCCAAGTCCATTAAGGATATAAGGAACTTTATGAACGGGTTCAAAGAGTACAACTGGATAGAGAACTGGAAAACTGGGGAAAACCCCCGCCTTCTTCCTGAAAACTACATAGAACTCAAGAAACAACTGAAAGGACCCCAATTCGCTCCCTGGAACAAAATTGCAAACCAAGTAATAACCAAAGGCACTATTTGCAAGCCTAGCGAATTTGAAACTCTAGAGAAGTCCAGAACTTAAGTAACTATTATTCAAAAACTAAGCATTCATAATTTCTTTTTCAGCCTTTTCCTGGCTTTCAGCCATGGCTCCGTAAATGATTCCGTAGAGCTTATCAAACGCAAGGTGGATGTTGGAAGTGTTGTCCAAACTCGTTTCGTGTATAGAAACCCTTTCAAGGCCTCTAGGAGCCCTTAAGCTTCCTTTGGGTTTGCCTGACTTGTAGTGTGCGAGTGCAATGCACTGGGAAGGCTGGATTCCTATTTTTTGGGGGAAGTTGCGCACCCACTCTTCCATGTCCGGGTTGACTTCGCTAGCGTCAAACACAAAAATAACTCCGTGAGTGCCTTTGCGGTAGGCACTCCAGCATTTTTCGTAGCGGGGGTCTCCTGAGCAGTCCCAAAGCTCTATTTGGATAGAGGATTCTCCGGCACGTCTGTTAGCGCGGGGAGGTTCTTTTTCAATTTCGAGTATTCGGACTCCAGATGTTGGGTGGTAAACAACTGAAGGAGTGTCAGAGTGCCCTGCTACCACGTTGGCCAAAGTGGTTTTGCCTGCACTTGAAGGCCCAACCACTAGCACTTTCATTCTGCTCTGCATTTATATTTAAATTAAAACCTTAGTTTTGGGGAAGAGTTTCCAAATGCAGGTTTTCTTTTGGGAACTTCTGGGTTTTTGGAGTAGCCCAAGTTGGAGTTTTTGTTTATAATTATGAGTGAAGGGGGGTTGCAGAGGTGCACTCTAGGTTTTTTAGGCTTTTTAATGTTGGACCTGGTCATAATAGCACGTTTTGTTCTATTATTTGAGTAAAGGTTGTTGAAGTCTTTTGCTTCGTTTATAAACTTGCTATGCTCAGCTAAATAAGAACCGCTCCGAAATAATGACCTAAAAGGACTTGAGTTCAAACTGGAGTCCCTTATTCTAGAGTGAGAAACCACTCTGAATAGTTTTCTTTCCTCACCAAAGTTAATGTTAACCTTAGGCATGGAGAACTCCCCAGAGGCTTTTCTGCTGTACTTCTTCTCAATGTAGTTGTCGTAACTCAGGAGTCCAGAGTGCTTCCTTTTAAGTAGGTCGCTTAAACTGGAGTGGTTTTTGTTAATTTGAGTCATTTTGTTATTTAGGACTTAATTGTGTGAATGGCAAAAAACTATGCAGTGCCTTGGGAAACTCAACACTGCCGTCAGACTTTTGGCCCAACTCAAGAAGCGCCATCATAATTCTGGGAACTGCCAAAGCTGTTCCGTTGACTGTATGGAGGTGCTTTTTAACACTGCCTTCTTGGTAGTAAGCGTTAAGCCTTACTGACTGGTAGTTCAAGCAGTTTGAAGTGCTAGTGACTTCTCCATAATCTTTTTTAGAGGGCAAGTAAACTTCTATGTCGAACTTCCTAAAAGCACTGTTGCCTAAGTCTGTGGTTGGCATGTCCAAAACTCTGTAAGGCAGTTCTAGCTCCTCCATAAGTTCAGTTTGAATCCCTAGCATTTCATGGTGGAGTTCTTCTGAAGTGGACTGGTTGCAAAATGCAAACATCTCTACTTTTGAAAACTGGTGCAGTCGGTACAGGCCTTTGGCTGAAGCTCCTTTGCCTGCTTCTTTTCTGAAGCAGTGACTGAACCCTCCGTACTTAAGAGGCAGCGTGAAGGGGTCCAGCACTTCCTCGCTGTGGAGTCCTGCCAGGGTGATTTCGCTAGTTCCTACCAAGCACAAGTCTTCCTCCACAGAGTACATTTGGCCTGAGGGGTCTCTGGGCTGGAAACCACAGCCTGCTGCAATGTCTGTTCTGGCTAAGTCAGGAGTGGTTTTGAGCTGGTAACCCTTTTTCCTAACCCTGTCTAAAGCCCAGTAAACCAGTCCTAGTTCCAAAAACACTGCTTCGTTCTTTAGAAACACGAACTTGGACCCTGTGATTTTACTTCCGCCTTCAAAGTCAAACAAGTCGTGGAGTCTTCCTATTTCAAGGTGGTCTTTGGGCTCCTCAGAGGGAATGGTTCCTTTTTGGGCGAGGACTTTAGGTTCATGGCCTATAGGAACTTCCGGGTGGGTGAGGTTAGGTATCATTAGGGCTTCACTCATCATCTGGGCTTCAACTTTGTCTAGGTCTTTTTGTTGCTGG
The DNA here is from genome assembly GCA_022984795.1 of Fabrea salina. Classification (NCBI taxonomy): domain Eukaryota; phylum Ciliophora; class Heterotrichea; order Heterotrichida; family Fabreidae; genus Fabrea; species Fabrea salina. Next base: position 212,447 of record JALIHJ010000033.1, on the reverse strand, counting down.
GCAATGGCTTGTTTAAGGTACTTTCCGTGCTTTCTGTGCTGTTCACTACTATCTTCAGTAGGTGTTCTAACTAGTTGTTACGTTTCTGCATGTTGGTTTTTTCTTTTGCGCATCATTTCGATCTCATACAAGTGTTTTTTGTACTCTTCGTAGAGCTGCACTGTTTTTTGGGGGTTGGCTTTGACTTGTCTGTTTCTGGCGTTTTGGATGTGCAGAGGCAAGTTCTCTTTAAGTGACTTAAAGTCAAAGCGGACTTGACTGAACTTAGGGATTCTTTTCATTTTTACTTAAAAGTTATCACTGACCCAAACAAAAAGTGCTTCATCACTGGGAACTTGTTAAGGACTTCTACCTTGTACATCTTTACAAGGCCTTGTGACACCTTGTTCCAACTCACCACACCGCTGATGTCGTTCAGCATTGGAGAGTGCTCTCCAAAGTGCCCAGTTTTGGAGTCTTTGATGTACTTAATGCAGTGAAAGTACATGTACTCGTCACTTTCCCTCCTAAGAATGCCTTCGTCGTGGATTGAGTTAGGCGTGTACTCAGGGTGGTCTACGAGTTCACTTGACCCAAAAATAAACGGAAGAAAGTGGTAGTCGTCCAGTCCCCAAACTCCGTGGGAGCCTGCAGGTTCGAGTCTGTAAGTGTCTTGTATCTTCCTCATGACTCTCACGTACTTCCAAAAAATGTGGTGTACTACACTAGACCTGTCCTGGTCTTCAAAGTACCCTAAACAAAACAAAACCATCAGCACACAGAAAAAGTTCAACTCGTGGCCTGTTCCGTAGTCGATTCTAGAAGGGTCTCCAAAGGACTGTGACAAGTACCCCAGTATTTCAGAGTCGCACTCCTTTTCAATAAGGCCTTCACCTGCAGGTTTGGTTCTCAAGTAAGTTCTGATGAGCTCTCTGCCCTGTTCTTGGATTCTGGACTGCAGGGTGCTGAAAGCTCTATTGCCGAACCTTTGGGGCTGTTCTAAAGGAGGGATTTCGTCTATCCAAGAGTACACTGCGTCCAAAATAGGCACGAAGTCCTGGGCATTCTGTGTGATTTCAGTAGAAGACTTAGTTTTTCTTTTAACACTTTCTTGCAAAGCTAGAATTAAACCCTCAATATTCTTTTTGCACTCACTAGTTTGGAACCGTGCAAGTTCAGGTTCAGAGTTAATTAGTTTTTCAGGCACTACAAACTGGTGATTTTCTAAGCTTTCCTCCATTTTATATTCAAATGAGTCAAGAGAAGCCTAACGCGCCTGTTTTTACAGTTCAAAATAGAAACCAACCCCTTACTAAAGGCCAAGTTTTAAACAGCACTCCAAGTCACTACTACTCTTTTAAGCCGAAGTCCCAAAGAAAACCTAAGCCACCTAAAACTACACTGGAAAGCGAAGTCAAGTACTTAATAGAAACTTCACAAAGACTCAGTAACTTCCAAACCAAGTACTTCCACAAAAAAACCAGCGACTTTGAAACTCTTCAAACAAACCTAAAACTCATAAACCAAGAAATCCACAACAAAGCTACTGGCTTAGAAACCACAGAAGAAGAGATCCTAAACAACAATAAAGTTGCCTTTGCTAAAATTAACACCTTGAAAAACCAAATTGAACAAGAAAAAGCAATGCTTGCTGACTTACACCCTAAAGTGCAGGCTTCGCAAGAAGAGTCTTTTGCACTCAACAAAAAAGCACTACAACTCTCAAACCACTTAAGCACTCTGGACTCCCAAGTAGAAAGCCTCAAAACCCAAAACTCAAGTTTACTCAACTCTAAAAAAAACTTAGAGTCAAAGCACCAAGACCTATTAAGCATCAAAGAAGAATACACCAAACAGCTCCAAACCTACAACGACTCAAGACTCCAACTATACTCTGAACTCAAAAAACTCAATAACAAGTTGCAAAGCCTCAAAGGCAACATAAGGGTTTTTTGCAAGGTCAGACCAGTCTTAGCAAGCAAACCTGTAGCTGACTTAAACATTGAGGACGTTTTGATCACACTTAACAAACCAGAAAGTCCCCTAACCTTTTCCTTCGACAGAGTCTTTGGAAGCAACTCAACTCAAGACCAAGTCTTTGAAGAAGTTTCTCAACTGATTCAAAGCGCACTGGACGGCTACAAAGTCTGCATATTTGCTTACGGGCAAACTGGCTCAGGAAAAACCTACACCATGGAAGGACCTAGAGGGGCCCAGAACCTTTCAGAAGAAGATTGCACAGAAAAAGGTTTAGTTCAAAGGTCGGTAGAGCAGTTGTTTGTTTCTTCAGAAAAGCACAAACAACTAGGCTGGAACTTTAGGTTCTTTGCTTCGTTTTTAGAAATTTACAACGAAGAAGTTAGGGACCTCCTGGAAGAGTCTAAGAAACTCAAAGGTTTCGACACTAGTTTGAACAGAAGAGAAGTCGAAGTCCACTCCTATGCAGACTTAAGTCCTTTGCTGGACCTAGCAAGAGCTCAGCGCAAAGAAGCCCAAACTATGTGCAACACCTACTCTTCTAGGTCACACTCACTGTTCCAACTCAGAATACTGGGCGAAAAGTCCCAAGAAACTATAGAAGGAGTACTCAACATGATTGACTTAGCAGGCTCAGAAAGACTCAAAAAGTCCCAAGCTTCTGGAGAACGTTTAGAGGAAACCAAGTCAATTAACAAGTCACTAAGCGCTTTAGGAGACGTGATTCAAGCTTTGCTACAGCGTGAAAAGCACATTCCTTACCGAAACAGCAAACTTACCTACTTACTGAAGCATTGTTTAGGTGGAGAAGGCAAAACTTTGATGTTTGTGAACATTTCGCCGCTTGAAGAAGACTTAAACGAAACTCTTTGTTCGCTTAGGTTTGCTCAAAAGGTGAATTCTTGCACTATTTCGCATGCCAAAACAAAGTAGGTTAATTAAAAGTACCTGTGAGTTGTGTAAGGACTCCTCTGAGTGTCTTGATTTCTTGGAGTTTTTTGCTTAGTTTTTCAACTTGGCTTTTCTTGCCTGTGTTGGAGTCTTTTCTAAGGATCAGTAAACAAGCTAACAAGTTCCTGAGTAACTTGTTTTTGAGGTTTGGTTTTAAGTCTTCTTTAGTTGTTTTGTTAAGTACTTTGATGACTTGTTTCCAGAGTTGGTCTTTTTCCTGGTGCTTTTTGCAGAGCGACTTAAGGAGTTCTATGGCGTCAAGTTTGACAGTGGTGTTTCTGGCGTTTTGTGAGTACTCCACTAGTAGGCTGGCTGTGGTTTGGTCGGTAGTTAAGTTGTTAAGGACTTCTTTGAGAGTGCCAATAGGTACTTTGCAGTTGTGGTTGGTGAAGTACTTGCGGACCATGTGGTTAGTCCACTCAGTGTCGGTTCCAGGTTTGATGCTTTGGGAAATCTTGCAGAGTGTAATAAAGTTCTTGGACAGTCCTAACTGTTTTTGTTTCAAAATAGCTCCACTAATGAACCCTATTAATTCTTGGACTTCTTCTGGGTTAGCGCATGTAAGGTCTAAGTCTGTTTTTTTGAGTTTTTGGAGGAGTTTCAAGCACTTAGAAGCTAGATCTTTGGTTTTTTGGTTCTTTTTGTAAGCAATGTAAATGGCTTTGTAAACCTTTACCCAGTCTTTATAAGACTTGGTGTTGTTGATTAAAACTTCTAGGAAGTCAGAAGCCCTTATGATGAAGTGGGACTTCATGGTGGAGATTTGTTTCTTGAGGTCTTCTTTGGGCTGGTTTAGGATTTCTGAAAGGTCTTCTGAGGTTTCTACTTGTTCCTCTGGTTCTTGTATTTCGAGTTCTACTTTGCCGGTTTTAATCATTTCTGTGATTTTCTGAACAAACTCTTCAGGAACTAGGTCTACAATAGCTTTGAAGGTTTTTTTAAGGCACTTCCTTATGTAAGAAGCTGGTTTGGTGCACTGGTGCAGCAGAAACAAAAACACTTCTTGGATGCAATCTTTCTTGGAAACTAAAGACTTCAGTAACTTGTAAAGTTGAGTTGCGTCTTCCAGGTTCCCAAAAAGCAAACCTTCTACTGCTAGAACCAAGTTAAGGTGAGTTAGGGCTTGCAACTGAGAGTCAGTTAGTAACTTAAGCTCTCCGGCTTTTCTTTTGCCTAGTTTTTCTTGGGTTTCTTGAGTCTGGGTTTTCTTCAGAAGCTTTTTTTGGAGTTTTTTGAACTGTGGAGACAACTCAAAAGAGTCGAGTTTAAGTTGTTTCAAAAAGGAAATGCTTTGAGTTGAGCACGCTTGTAGAACTTTGACCTTAGCTAAGTCTGCTAACTGGGGGTCTGAGCAGTAACCAAGGAGTCTTTCAATTGACTTAACAGGTGCGTTCTCGCTCAAAGCAATCTGGTGCAGACACAGAATAGCTAAGTTAGCTGGTTTTCCTTGCTTGAACTTTTTTGTTTTGTCAAGTATTAAGTTGATAGCACTTCCTTTCTGGATGGCTTTTTCTAGGGTGAGTTTAACTAAGTCCAAAGACTTAAGACTAGGCACTAGCTCAAGCACCTGCTTTGCAACTTCAGTGAAGTCTTGCACTTGGTCCAGTTTTTCTAAGTAAACCTTTTTAGCTTCTAAGGCTGACTGATTCAGTGAAAGCCCTTTGGTATAAAGGTTCTCGTGCCACAGGTTTATAAATTCTTGAGTCAAAAAAGCTGAAACCTCACCCTTAGCAAGGAGTGCTTTCATGAACTCAAAAGCGAACTGGTAGGGTTTAGTCTTTTTGCTTTCAGAAAGTTGTTTGTCGACTAAGTGGTGCCACAGATAAGAGGTTTTGTTAGAAGCCTTTGCAGCTTCGATCATCATGCCACACACAGGGTGGAGTTGTGGAAGTGACTTGTACACTGTTTGCAAAATCTGGTTTTTGGACTGCACTGCCTGCACAACCACTGATTCAGGGTTAGGGCTTAAAGAACAAGAAACCATAAAGTAATTAGCATCTCCCGTGTTAGGAATTTTCTTGTACAGCTTTTTGAGGTTAGGAAGTTGTGCAAGGGCTTCTGCAGCTTCTTGTCTGAGGTTTTCTTTTGTCTTGAAGACTTCTATTATTTCCATAGCCGAAGCTTCAGTAACTTGTTTTTTGGCTTCGAGCACAGCTGTGAAAGCAAGGATCTTTCCGTGCAGGATCTCTTTTTTAGAGATCAACGAGTGGTCGAGTTGGAAGTGGTAGCTAAGAACGTTTTGTGTTTGGATTTCTGAGAAGCGAGCAAAAACCTGACTGAGGCAGTAAGAAAAACCCTTTTTGGAAGGAGCAGTTCCTTGGAGGCCTTTGAGGAGTCTGTCAAGTGTGTACTTGAGATCTTTAGGAAGGGACCCTAGCTGTGTTTCTGAGACCTCACCGTGTTCACTTGACTCAAGTTCTTTAACTAGTTCTTGCGAAGCTTCTTTGTACTGTGTGGTTGAAAGCTTAGCAATAATGTTTGAGAGCCTTGGAAACTCCATTTATAAGTTATTAACCAGGGATGAACTTGCATATTTGCTTCATGTTGTCTAGTTCGTTTTTTTGGCTTTTCAAGAAAGGCAAGTACACAAAGAAGTAAAGCAGCATAGTAAGGATAATGTAAATTACAGCAAGCACCAGCAGTGAAGTTTTGTTGTTTTCTATGAACTGCGCTGACTCTGAAATAGCCACTTCTTTCATTTCCTTTAAGCCTTCAGTCATCTTTTCGCTGTTTTGTGTTAGTTGGTCGTTGGTTTCTAAAATGTTGGTTTTCAAGCTTCTGATGTAGGTGTAGTCTTCAATTATTTTTTGGTAGAAGTGGAAAATGCCTTTTTGAAAGACTCCTTGTGAACCTGAGAAATCACTGAACAGAATTTTCTTAGTTTCAGAACCCATTTCTTTTTCGTTGTCTTCTTTGAAGTAGCAGCTGATTAGGTCATTGATACTGTCAAGGACCTGTTGGTGCTTTTCAGAAGGAGTTTCAAAAGGGTAGGTTTGGTTCAAGTAAAACTGGAACTTAAAGTTTTGGTAATCAGGGTCTTTTTCGTATATAACTTCTTTAGTCCAGAACTGGATTTCGCTAATGAGTATTCTTTGTTTTTCTAGCATAGAAATGTAACCGGGTTTGTTTTCTAGCAGTACTTTGCACCTTTGGTAAAACACAAAGTAACTAACTAAGTAGTAGCTCAGAGAAAGCAAACCGAAGATACTCAGTCTTACAAAGTACTTTCTGAACCCTTTGTACTTTATTTCGTAGTTTGTGGATTTTGAACTTTGGTTCTCGCTGAGACAAATGTCTGACTTGTTGTGGAACTCAGTAAGTCTAGAATGACAAGCTTGCTTTAACTCTGTAAAGTTGTCTATAGAGAGCTTTTTGATCTTTTCCCAAACCATCCTAAAGTTCCTAGTAATGCTGATTGCGTTGGGCACTAAAAACAGCAAGCAAAGAATCAATACTCCTGAACCCACCATGATAAACACAGAAACGTTTCTGTCTAGTTCTAAAATTGCTTCAGTTTTGCAGTTAACCACGTCTGACAGAACTGTGTCTAGTTCAGAGTGAAACATCCCTATTCCGTTGATTATCAAGAAATAAGCGTCATTTTCGTACTCAAAGGTGCCTGGAGTCTCGAACTGTAGGTTCCTGGCGAACTGAGTAAAGTACTTCAAAGCGTTGTACAGCTTAATTTTTTTCAAAGTTGGGTTGTAGTAGTTTTCAAGCACTGTAAAGCTGCCTAGGTCTCTACCAGTGCACGAACTAATCTCCCTTACAAAAGAAAGTTTAGCAAGGCTGTCTAGGTTTTCAATTTCACTTGAAAGTTCACTGTAGTATGAGCTTGCGTCCTGATTTTTGGAGTTTTTAACGTGTAGAGTCCGAGTTAAGTATGATATTTTTGAAAGCGATAACTTTAACTCACTTACTTCTGAAATAAGTCCAGCTTCTCTTTGACTAGTAACTGCATCGTTGATGTAGACTTGAATCATAATATTGGTAGCCAGCACTATCATCATAGTTACTAAAAGTATCCACTGGAAGAACTTAATAGCTCTGATTGACTGTCTGAACAGAATTTTACTTGCTTTGCTTTTGGCAAAGTTAGACGAGCTGCTATCTTGTCCTTGAGACGAAGCTCCTGAGCCGCTCTTTTTGGACTTGTCTTTTTCAGAAGCTTCTGAGAAGCTGAAGCTTTGCACCATTGCTTCATCGTCGAACTTAACTCCATTTCTGTAAGAAGCTTCTCTGCTGGACTGGTCTTTTTTCGCGTTGTTCAATGAAAGTATTTGTGGGTCAAAAGTTTTGCGAGTTCTCATTCTCCGAATTTGTTTTTCGTCCTTGATAGCCCAAACCATGTTTAGCCGGGTTTTGTTGATAGGAATGTAGCCGTAACACAAAGCAAAGTCTTTGAACTCCTGCATCTTAAAAGGAGTTTGTTCGGAAAGTTTGAATTCAGGCACTAGTTCTTCAATGTTTGCCCAAAACAAACTGTCGTTTTCGTATCCAATGCAATTAGCAAACTCAGGAGTGTGACTGTAAATAGTTCCAGTTTCACTAATCAACGCAAACTCCCTTTTTAGGCCTCTGGGTTTAGCTACCAGTATAAACACGGGGTACCTTTCATAAGCAGTGAGTTCTAGAAACAAGTCTATTTCAATTACATGGCCACTAGGAATCTTCACAATGAAAGGAGTGTCTATGATAGGACTTGCGCTGTAGTGCAAGAAGTTTCTTAGGTTCCTGTAATGCTTGAAGTCGTAAGGAGGAGGAATGAACATCTGGAACTCCGAACCTACTATGTCATCAATTCCTAAACCAAAAGCAGCAGCTGTAGTTTGGTTTGCATATAGAACCTTTCCAAAGCTTCCTTTGGCTGCTGAAACCATAAAAATAACGTTGGAGCTGTCAAAGAACCTTAGCTTTTTGGAGTCTTTTAAAGAATTCTGATTTGCGTTTTTGACTCCGTCTAGTTTCCTTAAGTAGTAAAGTGCTTTTTCTTCGTCAAAAAGTAAACCTTGTATAAAGGATGCATAGGTTGCAGGGCCGTCTTCGAACTTGCTGTGGTTTTCAATAACGTCTTCGTAAAGGCTCCTTAGTTCCTTTATTTTCTGGCTTAGTTGTTTGATTTGAGTCTCTAAAGAGTCTATGCTTGAGTTGCTTTTGGCAAGTTCATTCCAAAACCTAACCAATCCTCGGCACAAGGCTTCATCTTGCTCATATATGCTTTGCATTTTCAAGTTGAACTTCAAAAAGTCAAGTGCTTCGATTTCTGGAATTACTTTCTGGATTTCTTTGGTGCAAACAAACTCTTGGAAGTTGGATTCCAAACTGCCTTCTTTAGAGTAGGAGTTAGAAAGTCTTATAACTGCAAGGCTTTTTCTTTTCAAGCTGTAAATGCACAAGTGAGTGATTAATATCGAAAGCATTTTTTCCTTCTTAAGGTCGGGATGGTCGTAAGCCAACGAAAGGGCCCTCAGAATTTGTTCACCTTGTTCTTTACTTATCTCTTGTTTGAGTAGCTCTGGTCTGATGAGTCTTTCAATGTCCTGAACTTTGTTTAGGTACTGCAAGTCCTCCCATTCTTGGATTTTTATAAGTGAGTACCTGTAGTCCACCAGAGTTATTATTGGAAATACCACTAACGGCGGTAGTAGTATACTCAGTATGGATAAAACTGAAGCTGAGTTTGTCATGTGGGCTATTTGGAAAAGAAGGGATTCTAGTATTAAGATTCCGTATACTATAGTTTCAAATTTGTTCATTTCGGAGAGGTAGTAAGGAATCTTTTTAAGGACTTGGAAGAAAAGCACTGATCCTAGGATTGTTGAGTAAAGTTGTGGGTAGGCTGGATCTTTGGTCACAAAAATGTATATTACTATAAGAAAGTTTTCAAATAAGTAAGAGAGGACTACAATTTGAGCACTGACCTTGGAGGTGATGTTGTGGTGGGAGTAGGAGTGTCTGGTTTCGGTAGTTAAGTTGACAAACAAGTACTTCAGCACTCCCAGCATCAAGCATCCCCCAATCCCTGCTCCTCCCCAGCCTCTGCTCATCCCTATGCTTTCTAACTGCTCTCCGAAGTACTCCTCTACCTTCGTTTCTCCTTCCAGAGTGTACTTGCTCACTACCAACAGGAGTGTCACCATAGGCACGTACCCCACTTCGCACACGAACTCCAGCAGGCCCTTCAGCACAAACCCCAGTGCCTGGGGAATCTTCTGGTCGTAGTAGATTAGCACTCCCACCAGCAAGAGTCCTGAGTAGCACAGAACCACCAAAGAAAGACTGAAGTAGGTGCAGAAGTGGAGGATGTTGTTTTCAGCACAAAGAGTGTCGAAGCGGGCGTAACTAAGGGCTCTCCAGAAAACCCGGTAGTCAGCCCAGGAACTGAGCTGCATGTTCCAGACCCACAAAAAACTGAGCCACTGGAGAAGAACCAAGAGCCTCAAAAAAAGGAACTTGGACTTTTGGTAGTTTTTGGAGCCTGAGGTTTCCTTTTCTGACTTAAAAAGATAATAGAACGTTTCGAAGAGGTAAAGCTTAAAAGCTTTTAAAGTTCTTACTAAAAAAGACCTATCTGAATCAGGAGCTATAGTCTTTTTCAAGAACCCAGTTTTGTCACCCAGATACAAGTCTGAAAGCATATTTATTATAAATGACTTATAGTATTACTTGCGTAAATTCTTGCCAAAAGGAATGAAAGAAGCAATCTGTTTTATATACCCAAGGTGCCTCTTTTCTTTTTTGAGGAGAGGAATGCAAGCAAACCAAAATAAAACCCAGGTCAAGAATATGTAAGAAATAGTAACTACAAACAAGTAGGACTCGTTTTCAGTGATGTATTCCAAAGACTCGCTGCTAGCTGTGTTCAAAAACTCTATTAGTATCTCCTGAAATTCTTCATTGGCTCCTTCATAGTATTCTAACTCATTTAAACCTTGTTTCTCTGCAATCAAGTTTTTATAGTCTTCTACCAAGCCTAAGTACCCTTGGAACACTCCTTTCTGGAAAGTTTTTTGAGCTGAGTCACTTTTATCGAAAAACAGTTGCTTAGTTTGGTCCCCCATTTGATGGATGTTTTGGTTTAGAAACAGCTTTTTTGTTTCTGAGTCAATGCTTTGAATCACCCTATCAAAGCTTTGGAGAGAAGTTCCAAAAGGTAAAAATGAATACACTGAGTAAAGACTTAGTTTCTTCAGTTCAGGACTTGAGTGTATCAAGGCTTCTCTTGACCAAAACTGGAGTTCTGAAAGCAGGTCTTTTTGGTTAGCAATAGTTTCGATGTAACTAGGTTTGGTCTCAAGTAGTATTTTTATTTGGTTATAAAAAACAAAGTAGCTTACTAAGTAGTAAGAAACAGAAAACAAAGCTAGTAAACAAAATCTGACTAAGTACTTCCTGAGTCCTTTAAACTCCATTTTTTTGCTGTTAACGTGAGTTTTTTCTTCTAGTTCAAGATCTTTAACTTCGTGTAGTTCTGATAGTCTGTTGATGGATGCTTGTTTGAGTTCTATAGCACTGGTTTCACTTAAGTTTTTAAGACTCTCCCAAAACACCCTGACGCTTTCAGTGATCTTAAAAGCATTAGGCACTAGAATGATCAAGCACACAATCAACACACTAAGTCCTATCGCTATAAAAATAGTAATTCGAGTGTCTAGTTGCTTTACGTTCTGTACTTCACACTCTGCCAAGTTGTTTAAAGCTTGAGTTAGGTCTTGGTAGTAGGGCCCTTGTCCGTTTACTGTTAAGAAGTACACCTCTTCAAGGAACTCTGGACTTCCTAAAACTGAGTTCAAAAGCTGTTTGGAGTGCTGGTTGAACTTCATGAGTGAGTTGTAAAAAGTAGTTTTGCTCAGTTCTGAGTCTAAGTAGTTTTCCCATATTGAAAAGTGCTTGTCTTTTGAGTTGCTTTGGTCACACAAAGTAAATTGCTCTATATAGGCTAAAGTAGCTATTTGGTCTATTGACTCAGAGTATTGCTGGATCTTTTCATAAACTGGGTTTAAATCCTTACTTTGCGTCAAGTAGTTTAAGTGCAAAGACCTAGCTAACTGACCAATTCTGGAAACTGAGGACCTAAGTTGACTGAGTTTAGGAATGTAGTCATTATCAAGTTGGTGGTTGATTTCTTCGTTGAGTGAAAACAAAATTACTGAGTTGGTTAAAAGCACCACAACGATGCAGAAAAACAGAATCCACTGGAAAACCCTGATAGCCCTCATAGACTGGTCATAGATTCTTTGGTTTTTTCGGTTTCTGATTGACCTAGCACTTGAGCTGCTTTCTTGGTTAGAGTGGAGTTCTTCGTTGCCTTCTGCTTTCAAAGGAGGGTTTTCTTCTTCTGAAAGGCCGTTATAAGTTATAAATTTAGTTTCGTTGTCAAACTGCACTTCGTTTCTTTGGGCTTCCCACAGTCCGAAATTTTGATCTTCACAGAAGGAAGCGTCTAGTTCTGACTTGTTGAAAGACTTTGTGTGCACGTCTAGAGTTTTGAACTTTTGCATCTTTTTGAGCTGTTTGGGGTCGTCTATCAGCCAAAGGTAGTGAAGAGTAGTGGAAGCTATAGTGTTGTACCCGTAAGTAATTCCGATTCTTGTTTCTTGGACTGTTGTTTCCCAGATTTCATTAGGTATAGCTTCAGAGATTTTAAACCCAGGCACTAGGCTTTCTATTGAGCACCAAAAGAGCTTTTCGCCTGGATGGCCTAAAAGCTCAGCAAACCTAGAAGTGTGCGAGTAAAGTACTCCAGAATCGCTTATTAAAGCAATTTCTCTATTGACTTCTTTAGGTTTGAAAATCACTATGTAAACAGGACACCCTTCGTAAGCAGTAAGTTCTACAGCAACTTCAACTTCTTTAATGTGGCCATCAGGTAGTTTGATCACGTACCCCGAAGAAACTTGCGACCTAGTAGCGTACTTCAGGAACCTTTTTAGTTTTGTGAAGTGCTTGAAGTCAAAAGGAGGAGGAATTAAGTTACTAAAGTCTGTGCCTAGCACGTCATTTGGTGTTGCTCCTAGGATGTCACAAGCTACTTTGTTCACGTGTATGATTTCGCCTATAGTTTCTTTTACACCAGAAACTATTAGAATTCCGTTGCGTTTGTCATAAAACTTAAGTTCTGTAGAGTCCTTTAAAGCAGCTGCATTAGAACTCCTAGTAGTTTCAGCTTTCCTGTAGTAAACCAAAGCTTTTTCTGGGTTGAACAAAAGGTTTTCAAGGTAAGACCCGTACATCTGGAAGGCTTCTTCGAACTTAAAGTAGTTTTCTATGAGTTCAGTGTAGCATAGTTTTAAGTTGTTTATTTGTTTGCACAATTTGCTTATTTTGGATTCCAGCGAAGAAACAGTGGGTGCAGCAGAAGTGATTTCGTTCCAGAAATCTAGTAAGCTTAAAGAAAGAGCTTTGTCTTTCTGGGTTATTTGCTGTACTTTTATGATGAAGCATAAAAACTCTAAGCACTCGCATTCTTTTTCAACTGTTTTTAAGCACTTTTTGCAGATGAATTCTTGGAAGCTGTCCTCTAGAGTGCCTTCTAAAGGTATTGACTGTGACAGTTTGATCAATGCTAGTTTTCTGTCTTTAAGCACGTACTTGCATAGGTGGACTGTCCAAATCGAAAGCATTTTGTGGCTTTTAAATATTGACTTGTCAAAGCACACGCACAGACTTTGCAGAAGTTCTTCCCCTAAAGCTTTTTGTGGGTCTTTTTCAAGCATGAAACTCCGGATTCTTAACTCTAGTTCGTATACTGTTTCGAGTAAGTATAGATTGCTCCAGGTTGCTTGAATCAGTTTATATCTGTAGTCAATGAGGTTAAAGATTGGGACTATAAGAGCTATGGGTACAAATATCGTCAATACAAACAGTACCCCAGCTGAGTCTATTAAGTTGCATAACTGGAATAGAACCACTTGCAGTATGAAGAGCGCAATGAAATATGCCTCTAGCTTGTTGGCAGTTGGGCTATAGTATGGAATCTTAAACACTAACTGAATGAAAAGTACTACTCCTATTAACAAAGAGTAGACTTGGACATAGTTAATGTGCGTTTGTGAAAATACTATGTATGATAGTATGAGAAAGTGATCAAATACTACTTTGTAAAGGTGAAACTTAGCACTGACCTTGGAGGTGATGTTGTGGTGGGAGTAGGAGTGTCTGGTTTCGGTAGTTAAGTTGACAAACAAGTACTTCAGCACTCCCAGCATCAAGCATCCCCCAATCCCTGCTCCTCCCCAGCCTCTGCTCATCCCTATGCTTTCTAACTGCTCTCCGAAGTACTCCTCCACCTTCGTCTCTCCTTCCAGAGTGTACTTGCTCACTACCAACAGGAGTGTCACCATAGGCACGTACCCCACTTCGCACACGAACTCCAGCAGGCCCTTCAGCACAAACCCCAGTGCCTGGGGAATCTTCTGGTCGTAGTAGATTAGCACTCCCACCAGCAAGAGTCCTGAGTAGCACAGAACCACCAAAGAAAGACTGAAGTAGGTGCAGAAGTGGAGGATGTTGTTTTCAGCACAAAGAGTGTCGAAGCGGGCGTAACTAAGGGCTCTCCAGAAAACCCGGTAGTCAGCCCAGGAACTGAGCTGCATGTTCCAGACCCACAAAAAACTGAGCCACTGGAGAAGAACCAAGAGCCTCAAAAAAAGGAACTTGGACTTTTGGTAGTTTTTGGAGCCTGAGGTTTCCTTTTCTGACTTAAAAAGATAATAGAACGTTTCGAAGAGGTAAAGCTTAAGTTCTGTCAGTTTCCGAACAAAAAATTTTTCTTCGAAAGCAGATTCTAATGAAAAAGTCAAAAGGCCTTTCTTATCTTCAGTGATTAAATCAGAACTCATATTTTCTAGAGCATTTTCATATTTACACTTATTATCCACACTGAAATTACCAATTTAAATTAACTACACTTAAATTCCAAACCTAACCTGAGAAATTTCAAGTACTCTGCTAAGGATACCCAGCTCTTCCTTATAAAGTTGTGAAAGACTTTGGAATTCTTGTTTCCAGTCCTCACAAGTACTGATGCCCAGCCCAAACAAACTTTTGTTCCTCAATTCTTTGTCTGTAGCAATAAAAATTAGTTGATACTGAGTTTCTTTACACAGGTTTAAGTAGGTCATGTGGTCTTCTAAGTAGTTTTTATTACTACTCAGGCTGGTTTTAAAAGCTTCTACAACACTTAGCGACTTTTGGAGCAAAGAGTTGATAGAGCTACTCACTGAGTCTTTTGTCTCAAGACTTCTTTGCAAGGCTTCAACAGTCCCTGACTCTTTGGGGCTTTGAGTTGCTTGGAGTAATTCAAAGGTTTCTGAGTCTTGCAAGAGTTCTAAAGTCTTAGTTTCTAGGTTTTTTGAGTCTTCCTCAATATAAGACAAGGCTTCTTTTAGCAACTGAGAAACCTCGTTAGTTTTAGCTTTAGCATTCACTTCAATTGCCTTGAACTTTTGTAACTTAGCTATAGTTTCCATAGCAAAGTTGTAGTGGCTTTTGTACTTAGTAAGCTTCTGCTGGGTTATACTTAGTGACGAATCGCAGGAGTCGAACTCTGCCTTTGCTAGTTCAAGTTCAAACTTAGCTGCTTTAAGTTGTTCACTTCTGTACTGGTTCTCAAGTTTGCACTTTTGCATTTGCTGAGTAAAAGTCTGCTCAGCTTGGGCTAGTTGTGTGGACACTCTGTTTGAAAACTCTTCTAGAGTTTGGTAAATGCTACTAGAGTCACTTGCACTTGCTAAGCAAAGAAGCACGGCCGTTAAGACGTTCATTTTTATAACGTTACTAAGAACTGTGTAAAAAGCTTTTGATAACTTCTTGTCTTTGGTGTAGTATTCTTTGACTGTGTGTGGTTATAGGTGCTTCTTCTTGGATTTGCTTAGGATTGACTGGGGTCGACTGGAGCTTGTTTCTGGTTTTTTCTAGCCAGTCAGCGTTTTCCTGGATGACTTTTAAAGCCTGGAGTACTTTGCCCCTGATAGTGGGGTTCTTAATGTTTTTAGAGTGTCTTTTCAAAGTGATTCTGATAGGCAGAATGATTTCGGGAAAGGCCAGGTTTTTGGCATGGGAAGCAAGGTGTTCTATAAGCGCGTCAGTGGCTTCCTGAACAAGACCTTCTTTGTAAACGTCACTTGAGAGTTGTTCTTTGCTAGCTTTGATACTTACTATGAAAGAGTAAGCTTTTAAACGCTGAGTTTTGGACCTTTTAAGTATGAAAGGAGACTCAAGCATTTCAAGTAAGTGCGGAGTTACTCCAGGAATGTAAGTTCCAGTTGAAGCTTGAATAGATATCAAGAGTCTTATCAAGTGAAGTTTCAAAGGAAAGAACTTAGGCATGTTGGTGACCTGGAGAACACCTAAAGAAATCTGCACAAGCGGGTAAATGAGTTCTTTGAGAAAAGCGTTGTGGAGTATAGATTGGCCCAACAACAACAAAGAGTTCAAAAAAGTCCAGTTGTAAACTGCTTTGACCTTTTCAGTGTTAGGATGCTTTATGACTTGTGAAAGGTAAAAAGACAGTTGTCTTAAGTAAGTAAAAACTACTTGGTAAGAAGCACTTTCGTCAATAGTTAAGGCGTCTATGAAGCAGTTTCTGAGCAAGTCAACGGTTTCGTAGTTGTCCCAAGACATAAACCGACTGTTCCTGGCGAAGCTTAGGTACATGCTTTTAAGGGTTTCTATTTTGTCGAAAGCGTTCTTCACAAGGCACTTCCTTAAGAACTTAAAACACACTAGTTTGGTTGCACGACTGGCTTCGCCCCAAAGTTTAGCAGTGTTCTTCATGATGTTTCTTGTGTACTCAGAGGCCAGTTGCATGAGTTTCATGATCTTAATCAAAGCCTTGAAAATCAAGTCTAGCAAGTTAGGTTCTTTGACCTGTTTCATCAAACTTAAAACTTTGGCTACAAAGGCTTTGAATTCCCTTTTTAGTGCTTTCCAACTTTTGCTTTTGTCAAGCTTTTTGCCTAGTTTTTTTCTGAATATTCTAGGGAGTTCAGTAAGTGCTGTGGTCACTACTTGTTCGTAAACTTCTAGTTCGAGTTCTTCTTTTCCGTCAACGACGCCTTTGAACACTTTAAGTAGCTTGCGGACTCCAGCTTTGTAGTTCTTGCTTTCAAGTTTGGACTTGGCGTCAGCTAACTTTTCAAGGGTAGGAGTGGTGGAGGGCTGGTCTTCTTCTTCGACTTCGTCTTCACTAGAGACTTCTTGGATGAACTCTTGGTAAGTCTCGAACTCCTCTGTGGACTTATTGTTTTGGCTTTTCTTTACCATTATTAGCTAATAAAATAATTAAACATTATCTCTTTTCAAGAGTTCGGGGTACTTCTTGACCAGCTTGGAATAAATCCTTTTCCCACATTGGGACTTCTTGAGTTCTTCTAAGTGAACCTTGACTTCTTTAAGCAGCTGGTGCAGGAGTGCTTTCGGAGCTAAACTTAAAGCCCTCTGCACTACGTAATTGGCGTACTGGTCACCAATCATCTTAGCGACGTTTTCTTTTTTGCCGATTTCTTTAATCATGGCTTGTTGTATTTCGAAGGAGTTCTGTTGCAGGCACTTTTCTATAACGTTTGAGGAGAACTTTTGAGTGGACAGTTCTTCCATGCCATCAATAAAGATGTAAGCTAACCTAGAGTTGGTGTCCTGGTTGTTTAAGTCCAGAACATACTGAACTACGTAGTTCCCGAATGCGTCTTGTACTAATTCAACTGCGTTCTCAACTACCTTGTCTACCAGAGCACTGCGTTGCCAAGCTGAGGCTGCGTCTATGCACCTTTGCAAAACACAGCAACCGTGTCTATGAGTGGCTATTTTTTTAATGTTTTTGCTGACAGTTTCGTATATGAACTGGTCGTGAGGCGCGCCTAAAGCGTAGAGGCACCTTTGGATAACGTGGTTGCCGTTCAAGTCGTTGATCAAAGAAATCACTTCTGACTTCAAAGCTGAAACGAGTTTGGGAATCTTAGTTGGATGAGGAGCTACTACTTCAATCAACTTCTGGACAGCACGTGTCCCGTGAGTGTTGAGTGAGATAGCAGTGATTGTAGGACACACTTTTTCTAGGATCTGTTCTAGTGATTCAGGTTCGCAGACTTCCATTAACTTTTGGCAAAGGTAGTTACCGAATGGATCTACCATAAGTTGCGCAAAACTAGGAACTACTTGTTCGTAAATAGTCTGTATGGTGAATGGGTTCCTTTCCTCTAGTTTTTTCTGTAAGAGCCTGCAGCCCATTTGGTCTTTTGCCATTTCAAGGGCTTGAGTGTACATACTGGTGTGGGACTGAAGGCTGTAGGGATAGTACCCACTTTCCATGAACTCGTACCCGTTAACTGACATCGGAAACCCAGGAAAAAACCCTGTTTCTGTATGCACTGGGGAGTCGTCGTCCTTGATGCAATCGTTGACCACTTGGTTTACAAGGTCGTTTGTTGAGTGGGACTTGAGCTGGGCTTCATCGGAATCCTGGAGCGGAGAAGACTTATCGGAAAGAGTGCTCTGGGCCTTCACTAACGATTCTGGAGGGTTTGGGTAGGGTGTTTTGGAGAATACTGGTGCGTACTCGCTTGAAAAAGCAAATAGCATCCTGTAGTCCAAACTGGGGGGTGCAGAAACTGTACGCGGAAGTCCTGGGTCCCCCGAACTTGCTAGAGAGGACGAATATGGCGTACTCATAATTTATATGTCATATTTTGGTGCTTACTCTAGTTATAGGTAGACAACAGGTCGGCTAAAAGGTTTAAAGCCTGGTTTATTGCGTGTTGCTTGCTGAGGTAGTCGTCAAGTATCTGGGCACCTGAGCTGACTGCACTTAAATCTAAAAAGCTTTTTGAAATAAAGGAGTCTTCAAGGCAAGAACTAAGCATAGCTTCTGTGGTTCCTCCTCCAGGAAGTGCTAGTTTGTGTGTGTTAAGCAGTTCGGTCCTCCTCAAAGCTCTTTGCAACTGCATTGAAAGAAAAGCTAAGTGAGCGTCTGTAGGGGCCCTTAGCAAAAAGGTGTAGAAGCCAGGCAGGTAAATCAACATGTTCAGCACACTTGGTCCGTCTAAGTCGTCTATGCACTCAAAGCCGTAGGAAACAGAAGATTGGTAGTCAGAGGAAGGAGAGTTAGTTTCAAACAACTCAATCCTCAGCTGGGAGTAAAAGCCAGACTTGAGTTTGTTGAGTAAAGACTTTGGAACCTGGGGAATTACCAAGGTGTTGTCTGGAGTTACTTCTGGCTCAGTTGTGCAGAGGTATATGCAAGGGAACTTTTGGGGGTACTCTGTGGAAAGGTACCCTTTGTACAAGTAAGTGTTTTTGTCTAGTTGAGAGTCACAAATATAACTGCTCAGAAAGTACTTAACAGCTTTGCCTTTGCTAGCAGAGCAAAGAACATACAGTGCTTCTTTTTGCTCGACTCCAACGCTTCCAGGCCGCTTTAGCTTAGCAATATACCCCCTTTGGAAGCACTCTAAGCTTTTGAAGTAGGGGTAGAAGCTTAATACTTCAAAGTCGTTTTTCAAAGGCACTGCAAAGCTGCTGAGAAGAACTGCGATCTGGGACTTAGTTCTTTTTAAGGTGGAGATAAGTGACTCTGTGTCTGCAAATGGTAAGTTAGCTATTAAAAAATGAAGCAAAGCAGCAATGTATCTCCTGTGCAGTCCAGCTGACTTAAGTATTTCCCTTAAAGACTTAACCAAAAACACTGCTCTTGAGTCTTGGAAGTTCAAGTGCTTTAAAATAAACTGGTAGTCCGAAGTAAGCACATACGCACTCTTCACTTGAACTGCTTTAATTAGTTCACTGTTTTGGTACAAGTCCACACAAATTCTTGTGATAGGCAAAAGTTCTTTAATTTCCATTATTATTAAAGTACATTTGGGGGGAGAGGAGGGGGGGGGGGGGGGGGTTTTTGGGGGGGGATCCCTTCTTAGAAGGGGGGGGGGGGGGGAACCCCCCCCCCGCGGCCATATATGGGGGGGGGGGAAGACAAGGGGACGAAGGGTTTGGAGAGAGGGGAAGAAGCGACCTTCCGACGGAACAAGATTTAATAATAATAATTAAAGTACATTTGGGGACTCCTGCCTAAACTAGTTTGCTCTCTCAAGTAGCCAATTTCATTAGGCATTTGGTTAGGACTTCTTACTTTGCTTCTGAACAAATGAAGTGTTTCATAACCTACAGGGACCTTTTCGGTGTAAAGTCCTTTAGGTCCATAGTAAGTTTGGCATAACTTACAAATCCACTCGTAACACTCAAGGAACTTGCCTAGTTCTTTGCATACAAAAAACAAAAAGTGAAAACTTGATGAGTCAGAAATGTGACTGCTGCAGTACTTTAAGTGACTTTTGAAGTCTTTAAGTTGGAGCTCTGAGTCTAACTGAGTCCAGAGCCACCTTTTGTACTCCCACAAGTAGTAGTTTTGCTTTTGCAAGTCAGCAACTTCTTTTAAGAACTCTAGTTCTTCAGTTAAGTTGAAATTATACTGACTGAAAAGCACTTTTCTGTAGTGCCAAGCTGGTGATGCTTTTCTGTGGAGTCTTATAGAAAGTTCATTTACCTTTTTTTCTTTAAAAGGGTCTTCTGAGTTCATTGACTGTAACTTCCGGTTCCAAAAAGTATGCACTTCGCCATTAAGTATAACTCCTAAGTCAGTCCAAATGCATCCTTTGTTAATATTGCCAAAGCATTCAAAGTAAAGTTGGTTAGCGTACTTGTCAGAAACTAACACTTCTTCCTCACAACAAAGGTAATTTTGGGCTCCCATTGCTTGGAGCAAAGGTTCACTTAGAATACTTACTCTTTTACTTTCAAGCACTTTTTCATACATTTGGTGCATATTTAATTAAATACCTGCAAGGAGTCTTTCTTGATCCTGCTGCATTTCTGAATTGGTAAAAGTAAACAGCTCTCCATACCTTCCTCCAAGTCTGAACCCCATAAACTTCATTGCAGACTTAAAGTTTTTGAACCTTGACTCGTAATTAACTACTTGGTCGTACAACCTGCTTACCAACCCTTCTAGTTCTGGCTCGCTGTACCCAGTGCACCTGTAAACTATAGGAAGTAAATCTAACTGTTTAAGTGACCTACAAGCTAACACCACTGCAGAAGCAGCTCCTTGGGAAGGGGTGTATGAGTTGTTGTAGTAAACTTGAGAAAGCACGAGAATTAACTCTGAACTTCTTTTGATTGAAATAGGGACGTCTAGTTTCTCTACTAAGTAGCCCAGAACCTCAGAAAGCAAAGGAACCCCTATGCTGTAGTCAATAGTGCTCACTATGAAGTTTTCAGTTCTCCGGATTTCTTTCTCACTAAGGCGTCTGTGGCCTACTTTTTCCCAAACAACTTTTAGTTTCAAAGGGTGCACGTCCTCAAACTTGGAAGCTATGAAGATACAAGTCACTCCTACTACGTGCAGCTGACTAGGCGGGAGACTCACTGAAGCCTTAGCAAAGAACCTGTCCATGATATTGACAGCTAAAAAGAAAGTGTGGCCTGTGCTTCCGAACTGCGAAAGGACTTCAATCATCCAGTCTACCATTTTGCTGCGCATCTCTGAGCTGATGGAGTGGGACTCTAAACACCTGTAAGGTTGGCAGCTAGTTTCGTTCTGCTTTAGGCTTGTGTAGACTTCGTCCATTATGGTTCTTGGAGAGTCCAAAGACAAGCACCTGAGGTTGAGTTCGTTCCACTCTTGGATAGTTGCATCGATACTTGGTTCGATTTGCATTTAATTATAACGATACTGAGATACATATCTTTTAAAACTTAAGATATTAAATTAATTTCCCATTGATATTGCTTAGGCTTCTCCGGGTGTATTGTCTGATAGGAGTAAAAGACTTGTCTTTAGAAAGTTTACTCATCGAAGAGTTGCGGACTGCTTTTATAGTAGTTTTAGGAACTCTTAGTTTGGTAGGTGTAACTTTAGAAGTTTCGTTTTCTTTAGGCTCGAATTCTAAGTCCTGCTCTGTGGCTTCAGTTCTGGACTCTTCAAAAAACACTCCTACAGTGCTGGTTCTTTTGTGTTTTTTGGGAGTTTCTTCTTTTCTGAACTTTTTGTGTTCGTCTTCTTCAAGTTTGAGTCCTTGAATTATAAACAGTTTTATGAACTGGTCCACCATCATGTAGCCTCCTCCTACTCTGCACACTAAGCACCCGTTCTTAATGGATACACTTACCTTTTTGCTTCCAAAGGTATAAACACCTTCAGCTACTCTGACGAACTTGTCTTCTACTCCGTAGTTCTTTAAGTACTCATGGAACCTTTCGTCTGCGTTCTGGGACTGCAGTTTGGGGTTTTCTTCTAGTTTTTCTTTGAGTTTCAGTCCTAATTCAGTGCACTGTTTTTGGTATTTGTCCATTTTTTCGTTTAGTTTTTGGTTGGCTTGGGACAGGCTTTGGCTTTCTTTTTGGGACTGAGTTAGCTTCAGGTTTAGGTTTTCGTGTTCTTGTTTTAGTTGGTTGAAGGCGCTGGTTTTGTCTTCAAGTTTCTTTTTAAGGGTTTTTATTTGTGAACTGTAGTCGTTTTGGACTCCTGAAGCTTTAGTGGCGAGTTCGAGTTCTTTGTCTTCAAGTTGGTTTTCTAGTTGGGCTGACTTTTGGTGTGCTTCTTGCAGTTGTTTATTGAGTTTTTCAACTACGTTTTCCAGTTCTTTGTTGGTTTCAGAGTGGCGGTTCCTTATAGAACTTGTGAGCTCCTGGTCGTGTTGAGCAGTTAAGTCTTCTAACTGTCTGTGGAGCATTTTTCTTTGGAAGTCAGACTCTTCTAAGCTATCTAAGGCTTTTGAGAGTTTTTCGTGTAAGTCTTCTACTTGTTGTTTTTGGGTGCTTGAAATCAGTGCTTGTGACTGAAGGTTTTTTTTGTCTTGTTCTAAGCTTCGTAAGTTGTTGGTTAATTCGTTAATTTTGCTTTGCAAATTTTGAATCATTAAGTCCTTTTGGGAAAACTCAGTTTTATATTGAGTTTCTTTTTGTTCAGTGCTAGAAATGTACATTTCGAACTCATGAGTGATTTTGTTAATTTGTTTTTCCAAGTGTTCCCTTGAAAGTTTTTCTTGCTTGTAAAGGCTTTCCATAGACTTAGCTTGCTTTTCTAAGTCGTCTTTGATAGTTTTTAGCTGGGAGAACTGGAACTTTTGTTTTTCAAGCATTATAGCAAACTGGCTTTGTTCTTCATGGTGGGAGTGAACGATGTGATGGATTTCTTTTTGCTTGGCCCAGTCCATGTTTTGGATTTTTTGCTCTAGCTGAATGATCTTTTCACGCAAAGCTTTGTTTTTGTTGTTTAAGTTTTGAGAAGTGCACTGGAGAGAACTTTGGTAGTTTTCAAAAGTAGTGTTGATCTTCTCTTGGGACTTACCCATAAAACTAGGTTCTAGAAAAGAACTGTTGTCTTCTAAAGCTTCAGGAACTGGAGATAAACACTCTGTAACTCCTAGCTCTATCATTATTCTGGGGTTGTGCAGGTGAGGCTCTATGTCTAGGTAGTAATCGTTCTCTACGTCTTTGGACAGAGGCAGCCACTTAGTGCCTTGCCCACACAAGTTTTGGATCTCAAAAGAAACAGACCCAGCAACGTTGTCGGTCTTCATGTCTTTTAGGAGTACTCGGAGTTCTCCCTGTTGAGGCAGTTCACTGCAGAAGTATGGGTCGTTTGTTAAGACGTCGTAGAGTCTCCCGTCTACCGTTACATAAAACCCGTAGTCTCCTTCTGGAATGCCTTCTGCTTCTTGGATGTTCAGTTCGATTAAAGTCTTCATTTTTAACGGAAATTACTAAGTTGGTTTACTAAGCTTTTTCCCAATAAATGGAAAGCGCGATTTTGGAATTTGAAAAGAAAGCTTTGCAGCAACCCCTTGAGCCTCTAAATGAGGAATTTGAAACTTTGTCTTCTTTTAGAGCACTGGAACTCCTTATTAAACACGCTATTTGGACCTTGTCTTGGAATTTAGCCCAAATAAGTAGCATTCACTCCCAAAACATAACTTCTCAACTCAGCTTACTTTACACCAACTTACAAGGCATCCTAGACTTAGCCCAGCAAAAGAACTTGCACCACAAACTCCAAAAAGTCGTCCAAACTTACCTTTTGCAAAAGTTCTCAAACTCACTCTCACTTGAACTCCAAAAAGCTTACAAAAACTCTATTAAAACAGGAAGTGACGGAGGACTTACTTCAGTGCTGCGTTCTTACGACTGGAGCCTAAAAGCTGACGAAGCACTTAAAAATGCTTTGAACAGTGAAATCCAAGAGTACATCAACAAACACTTATCCCTGGACACTTGCATGCTTGGAAACCTTTTAGAGTGGTCAGAGAGGTACTTGGTTCCTTTTCTAAAAAACACACTTCAAGACACCCAGTCTCTTGAAAGTTACTTGCTTAACCAGTGCTATTTGCTGCTAGGAAAAGCAAGAATCTACCAAATCCTCGACCTAGTAATTGAGTTCCCAGTGTCCAAGCCAGCACTTGAAGACCTATCACAGTCGCTTTCACGCCACAACTTAAACTCAGAACTAGAAACCTTCCTTAAAGAAGTACTTAAAAAAAGAATTCTTCACTGTTCCAAAGACACAGAAGGCATACTGTTTCTGTACATCAACTTGACAAAAGTCATGAAGTGCTTGTTTTCTACTATAGAACTTCTAGAGTCAGTTTCTGACCCTCTTAAAAACGAACTGCGCAAACGGCCTAACACCTTTAAGTGCATCATAAACACCATAGCTGAGGACCCTGAACTCTACGAACTTTTAGACATCAAACAAAAAAGCGTCAAAGAACAAGACGAGTTCTCTAGTGATGAGGACGAAAAAGCTGCT
This sequence comes from Fabrea salina, assembly GCA_022984795.1. Taxonomy (NCBI): domain Eukaryota; phylum Ciliophora; class Heterotrichea; order Heterotrichida; family Fabreidae; genus Fabrea; species Fabrea salina. Next base: position 188,740 of record JALIHJ010000033.1, on the reverse strand, counting down.
TCTGAGTGGCAACCCATTCCACGCACAGCCTTAAGAACCAACTTAAGTGCTCTCAACAAAAGAAGTGACATAGTAAGTATGCTTATCAACATTTATGGGTCACAAGAACAGTTTATGGAAGAGTACAGGGCCCACCTGTCCAAAAAGCTAGTTAACAACACCAGTTTTGACGTGAATTCCGAAATAAAAGACTTAGAAATGCTTAAAAAAAGATTTGGAGAGGCAAACGTACACAAATGCGAAGTGATGATTCAGGACGTCCACACCTCCAAAAGAATCAACTCTTACATTCACGAAGAGCCTTGGCGAAAGACCCAACTGCGGCTAGAAGTTTTGGACTCCTTAATCATTTCTAGCTACTTCTGGCCTATTGAAGAAGAAGACTACCACTTTAAGATGCCTTCCCATCTCGCACCTACCTTTGAAGAGTACTCTCGCCGGTACACCCTAGCTAAGGTTTCCCGGACTTTGAAGTTCCACGAACAACTAGGAAGTGTGGAGTTAACTCTGGAGTTTGAAAACGGGTCTAAAAAGTTCCAAGGAGTCAAACCACTCCATGCAGTCATGATCAGTTTGCTGGAAGGAGAAACTGAGCTTAGTGCCGAGGAGATTGCAGAGTCCTTAGAAATATCAGAAGGCCAGGTGCGCAAAGAAATGTCTTTTTGGGAAAGCAGAGGAGTGGTTTCCAGAAAAAAGTTAGGTGAAAAGTTAGTGTACTCAGCCGTGAAAACTATCACTTAAATTTATGGATGAGGTTTAATAAATGGACAGAATTAATCCCGAAGACTTGTTGCCGGACTTTGAAACCCTTTTGGAAGAGATTGGTCAGCCTAAATTGGAAGGACCTGTTCCTCAAAACCAGTTCTTCAAAGAGCTAGTTTTATTTGAAAAGATGATTGAACAAGAGAGCTTTTTGGAAAGATGTTCTCCTTCAGAAATTTTCGAAAATGTTTTTAAAGATAAAAAAAGCCCTGTGTATTCCTCTGAAGAAAGGAAAGCTAAGATCCAGCGGTTTCTAGAGAAAAGAAAACGGAGGAAGTTCCAGAAAAGCATATCTTATTCCTCTAGAAAGAAACTAGCTGACTCAAGAATTAGAGTTAAAGGAAGGTTTGTCTCCAAAAGCCAAGAAAACTTACTTCTGAGTAATTTAAGTTAATGTTATTTTTCAGTTCTGTACTCTTTATTCTGGAAGGTCTTTCCCATCAAGTACTCTTTGTTAAAGTCAGAGTCTACCAGCATTGACTTATCTACTTTCCTAAAGTTGGTGATTCTTTGTTGCTCCATGATTCTGGCTTTTTTCTGGCACTTAAGGGCTTTTTCTTCTCCGCAGCCCCAAATTTCTATGCTCATTATGTTTAAGTTGACCATTCTCCTTCGGTCCTTGCACAAAAATCCCTCTTCGAATGTGCTATCGTGACTGCAAACGTAAGAGTTGGACTCTATTTCAGTGTCTAGCCAGAGTCTTGCTCTGTTAGGAGTTCTTCCTCCAAACCCCAGTCCAGCTGGGTACTTCTGGCTTCCAGTGATTTTTGAATTTAAGTAAACAAAGTTCCCTCCTCCTTCGCCCTGAGCTCTGAAAGCCTTAAATGTTTCTGTGAAACTAAACAGAAAAGTGTCCATACTTCCTCCGTACTCAGCATTGTCTCTGAGCTCGTCTCCAATGTAAGCCCCTATTATTGAGTCTTCAGCTAGTCTAAGTAGCAATATCATAGGTCCAGGATAGCCGTAAATGCCTGAAACAAGTCTGTTAAGACTTAACCCGTCTTGTGTGGACAAGTACAAGCAATGAAGCTCCTGCCCCATCGAAGGGCAACTTATGTATAAAGCAGGCAAAGTAAGCGATATAAGTTTATCAGCGTATTCTATAACAGGCATGTTTGGCAAAGTGCCTCCAAACAGCTTTTTCCTCAAAAAGTTAGGAAAAGCATGTTCTAGAACAGGGAACTGGGAGTGGTAAAAAGCCTGGAGTTGAGCTAGAGTTCTGACGTTAGGTTTCAATAGACTCAAAAGCGAAGGGTCTGCCTGCACCATGGCTAAGGACAGCTTTCCTAGAGTCTCAGCAAAATCGCAGCTTGTGGCAGTGGCTCCTTCTACTATTGAGAGTCTTTCTAGTTCCAAAAGGGTTTCGCTGCCTGCTTTGCAGTGTCCGTAGATTAAAAGCTCCAAAGCTTTTAAGAAGCCTTTAAAGTCAGTTTGGTCTTTCATTCTTCTGTTGAGAAAGCCCATCATTTGTGTGTGGAATTCTTCTGCCCCCCTCACTCCAAATAGTTTCTCTGGAAACTGGGAGTTTTCAAACAACCTGCTGAAGTGCTCCTTTAAAATGTGTACTTGGTTTTCAGAGAAAAAGGTGTCTTTAGGTAGTTCTTTTGAAGAATTGCATCCCATTTTAGTAAGTATTAGTTATTTTACATTCTTTATGGTTAAAACTTTCTGATAATTTGGTCTCTGTTCCATTTTAGTTTTACACAAACTAAGCTTCTTCTCCTTCCCGTGTTAAGACGTTGGACTCAGTAGCAACTCCACAGAACTCTAGCCTAAGCAATTTGCCGCAGGTTCCAAATAACAGACATTATTTGAATTATAAGTAACTTACTAGACGCTGACATTTGATAACTTATAAATTAAATGTTCTTATCCAGCCAAAGAAGACCTCCTTCTTCTGTGAATCGACCTAACAACGGAAGTCGGGGACTGCCATCAGCCGCGCTTTCAGGCACTTCTCTTTCAAGACCGCGTGCCACTCGTCCTAATCGTCCTAACAGACCCCCTACTGCCTCTACTGCGTACTCTGATAACCCTTCAAGTACTGACGAAGAAATAACTATTCATGTGTGTGACGAAGCTAAACGTGTGAACAAAGACTTCAAGTGTTCAAAAAGTATTTTAATGAACCGAATGAAGTACTTCGAAAGCCATCTTCAAAATTGCCAAGCGGTCGAGGACTTAGAAATCAGTGTGCACTGCGACGTTGACATATTCGACTGGCTGATGCAGTATATAAACGGAGAAGAAAGGCCTAGACTTGAAGTAGCTAAAGTGATTTCTATACTAATATCTAGTGAGTTTTTACAGATGGAAGACCTTGTCCAGGAGTGTCTTGAGTTTGTAAAGGACAACCTCGAACGGGTAGTCATGCTGCCACTAGATATGAATTGCCTCAATAACAACCTTGTCAAAAAACTCGGAGAGATGGTTACTGCTGAAAGCCTTGAACAAGTCAAGGACCCTAAAGACAGACTACTAAGTCGCTTGTACATGAAAAAGTTCGAAGAACTCCTTTCTGAGGATGCCAAAGACTTAAACCGCTGTGTTTACTGCAACAGGTTGTTCACTACTAGTCAGCACGAGTGGATGGTATGCGAAAAAGCCAGGATTTTTATAGACTTCCACGGCAACGTAATTGCTGAGCATGTTGCAGACAGGAACTGGGACATCAACAAGTTCCTTATGTACGTAAAACAGCAAGGACTTACTTGGCGCGAAATTTACTGGAAGCTTTGGGGAAGACTGGTTTCTTTTAACTGCGTGTCATGTGGTAGTGAGTTCGTAGGTGCAGAACTAGGCCATTGCAGTTACCACCCCCAAGAGCCCAGGTTCCCGCACGGACGTAACACGGGCTACTACCAGTGTTGCGAGCAAAAAGCAGTTAGGTTTGACACTTCTATCCAAAAGAAAGGTTGCAGTGCTCGGAACCACGTGCCGAAAAACGACCAACTACACTCCCGTGAGTACGACTTACTAATCAAGAAGTTTTCGATCCTAGAAGAACCTTTTGGCAGTAAAGCAGAAGGCAAAATGTCGCTACAGAAGATACTTGACACCTACGTAAGGAACGAAGACGACGACTTTGAGTCTGAAGACGAAGAAAGCGAAGTCGAAGAAATCAAAGAAGAAGAAAAAAAAACCAAAAACAGAGCCAAAAGCCGAACCAAAAAACATGAAATGAACCCTAAAAAACAACGAGTGTGGAAACTAGACAACTTGCGACTCAAAGACCTCAACTCTATGAAAGAACTCACAAACAACCTCACTCGAATGCGGAGAAGGAAAAACATGAAGTCCAAAGCTAAAAAGAAGTAATATATGGTAATGTAACTTGATTAAAATAAATGTCAAGCTTATTGTCTATGGCAGAAATTGAAATTTTAGACCGGCAAATCAATGACTTAATGGACTGCAAACCTTTAGCTGAAAATGAAATTAAAAACTTATGTGATAAAGCAAGGGAAATACTTTCTGAAGAAGGAAACGTCCAGGACGTAAAGTGCCCTGTTACAGTATGTGGAGACATACACGGGCAATTCCACGACTTAATGGAACTGTTTAGGATAGGTGGCTACCTTCCTGACACTAACTATCTCTTCATGGGTGACTACGTCGACAGAGGCTACTACTCAGTGGAGTGTGTGACGCTGCTTGTGTGTTTGAAAGTTAGATTCAAAGACCGAATTACAATTACCCGCGGCAACCACGAATCCCGACAAATCACTCAAGTCTACGGCTTTTACGACGAGTGCATCCGCAAGTACGGCTCAGCTTCAGTCTGGAAGTATTTCACGGACTTGTTCGACTATTTGCCGCTAACAGCTCTAGTTGAAAACAAAATATTTTGTCTTCACGGAGGTTTGTCGCCTTCTATAGACACTCTGGACCACGTGCGGCAACTCGACAGAGTCCAAGAAGTGCCTCACGAAGGGGCTATGTGCGACTTGTTGTGGTCAGACCCAGACGACAGGGCTGGCTGGGGGATTTCCCCCCGAGGTGCAGGTTACACCTTTGGACAAGACATTTCAGAACAGTTCAACCACACCAACGGACTTGTGTTGATCTCAAGAGCCCATCAGTTAGTTATGGAAGGGTACAACTGGTGCCACGAAAAGAAAGTTGTAACTATATTTTCTGCACCTAACTACTGTTATAGATGTGGCAACCAAGCAGGAATTATGGAACTTGACGAGCACATGAACCAGAACTTCTTGCAGTTCGACCCTGCTCCTAGACGCGGGGAACCCCACATTGCAAAAAGAACTCCAGATTACTTTTTATAACTCATGCTTTTTCTTTACTACAAAATCAAAGACTTCTTGTTTTTTGGAGTCGTCTAAGTTAGGAGACTCAATCAAGTCAGGGTTAGGTTGTCCGCTGCACTCTATTTGTTCTGTGATTTGGTCCTTTAAAGACTCGAATTCTTCGTGGGTGATCTCAAGTTTGCTGCACAGTTCGCTTTCTTCGGACTGTTCGGCTTGGGAAACTACGTTGTTCCTTTCTTCTTGGCCTAGTTTGTGCATAAAGGGTTCTTTAAGGATTACGTCATAGTCACGGGACCTGGACTTTTTTTCTTTGATGAAGTTTCTAAATTCCTCTTCAGTTTTAATGCCTCTGTTTTTGGCTTCTCTGAGTTCTTGGAGTTTGAGTTTAATGATGTACTCTTTAATGAGTCCTTCACAAAGGTCCTGGTGCTTTTCAGGAGTTAGCAGTCGGGCAAAGGGCTTCATGGCTTGGTAGATGTTTCTTTCGATAGGGTTGTTTTTGAACCTTTTTTCGTTTTGGAGTTCTTGAGGCCATCTTTCGATTACGAAGTTTTTGCGTTCTTCCCTTTCGTCAAGGACTTTGTTGTAGACTTCGAGTTGTCTAAGTTTTATTTTGGTGTCTTCTTCTCTGTCGTCGTCGTAAAACTCCAGGTCTGCTAGGTACATTTCAATGTCGTTTTCGTACTCTACTTCAAAGTCTTTTCTAAGCGGCATGTACCCTGCAAACTCAGTAAGGGGGTGCTTCTCGACTTCTGGAGTTTTTTCAGGCGTCACTACAGTTTCCTGGACAATCTCCATAAACTCTGATGTGTTGTCTACTTCTGAAACTATTATTCTGCCTAACTCGTCTTGTTTGCTTAGAGTTTCGAGTTTACTTAGGTCGTCTGGGCTCTTGCCTAAGTACACTTGTTTGTAGTGCTTCTCGCAGTCCCAAGCTGACTTGTGTTCGCCTATTAGTTCAGCTATGGGTCCCCAGTTTCCGTAGCCGAACTTAAGTAGTCCTTCTAAGAGCATGATTTCTTCTTTGGCTGTCCAGTCTGATACGAACAGCGGGAACTTCTGAGGGTCTATCACGTAGTAAGAGTGACTTTTGTAGTGCTCGCCCTTTTCAAGCCCGCTGCAGTAACACGGAATGCAAACAAAGAAATTGGTGCATTCTGCGCACTGGACGTAAGTGCACCTCGTAATGTCTTTCAAGCAAAACTCACAGCTGATCTGCTGAAGTCCTCCTTTGCGTTTCTAAGTAAAGCTTACTAGTTTTTTCAGAATAGACTTGTAGGACTGTTCCGGGTGTTCCATTTAACTTTAAGCCTTTAATTACCCTGGATCTCTTTCGAAACCATTCCTGAAATCAAACTGAACGACTTGATCAGGTTTGTGTTTCTGTCTATTAAAGAGTATTGGCCCATACCAACCAGCACCATGCTAAAAAGGCCCCCTAAGCCAACTTCACAGATGTTTCTTCCTAAAACTTCTTCAGCTATTGTAGGCCGCAGCACACAGTTCCCCTCCATCCCCAGTCTGCCTGCACTGTTGTCTCCCCACATAAATAAGTCTCCATCACTCGTAACGATTGCACTGTGTGCATCTCCTGCGTAAATAAATCTGATTTGGACGTTCTCTTCACCAAAGACTCCTTTGGTAGGGATCTCTTCTGGCAAGTAGCACCTAGCAGACTCTACTCCGCACTGGCCCTCTGAGTTGTCTCCAAACGAGTAAACTTTCCCAAACTTATCAAGCACAATACAGTGCCTTGCACCTGCTGCACAGTCTAAAACTTCTTTTTCCACTGTGCTAGCGAGTACAGGAATTGAGGAGTACCTTTTTTTGAAACCTAGTCCTAGTTCTCCGTAAGTGTTGTCTCCCATTGAAAACAGCTTCCCTTTCACTGTAACAAACAAAGCAAACATCTTGCCTATAGCAACTTTCTTAACAGAGTCTCCTTCTAAGTCAAAGTGCACTTCTTTAGGTCTGCGCTGCCTCATGCCGTTAAACCACTCCCCCCAAATCAAAACTTTCCCTGACTCCATAAGGATACAAGATCTCATGTGCCCTGCAAAAACAGCTTTGGGCACTTCAGAAGAGTACTCTTCTGGCAGAAGCAGTTGTGTGGGCACAGACCTGTGGGTCTTGTCTAAGAACCCACAAGGCAGTTCATGTCCTACAGCAAGCACGTTTTTTTTCCCAGTAGTTTTATGTTCTACAAGCAGCAGACCGTGGTGGCTTCCACAAGCCACATCCAGCACCTCATGGTTATCGATGCTAAAGGAGTTGAGTCTTAGGTTCTGTGGAGTTTCTTCAGTAGTTCCTTCCTGAGGTTTTTCAGGGTTCTTAATAGGCAGTTGGGGATTTCGAGCGCACTGTCCGTACTCGTTGTTTCCTGCCACTAATACATTGTTATCCTGTGTTAGGAGCATAAAGTGTTCTGCACCGCAAGCTAGCTTTTTGATTCCGGACTTCAGCATAGCAAAAGGAATTCTCCGACGATTCAGAAAAGGAGGAGTCACTCCATAGCAAAACACTATAAAAGGAGAGTCCTGCTTTTTGAAACTCTTGGTTTCTTTAGGAAGAATTCTAGTGCTTTCGTCTATACCGATCTCCTTGTCTCTGTCTCCTAAACACCACATTAATAAACTACATGCTCAGAAAAGTAGTTGCTAGGAAGTTTTCTGAAGATACTTTAATTCACCTTTACTCTAACAACATCCGAGCTAGTTTAACTCAAGCACGCAACATCACACAAGAAGTTAAGAACCGCTGCGAGATACAAGACTTTTCGCTGATCAAAGAAGTCCACACTGCTTTTACTGCTTCGCTGTTAATGTCTTCTTTTCTCAAAGGCCAAGAAAGGGTTAAGATTTGTTCTGAGCACAACAAACTCAGCTTCGGGGTGCCTTATGGCTGTGCTATTTATGCCGAAAAGTGGGGCGAATTCAATATAAGGGGATTCGGAAAAAAGAATGAACTAGAAAATTACTCAAACTCAGGAAACTTTTTAGTGGGCAAAACACTAGCTGGCGCTACAAGCGAGTACCAGTCTATTTTGGGCTTTGAAGACTCACAACTGGGGCTCACTGACTCAGACTTGGACAACTACTTTCAAAAAAGCGAACAAATACCAACTAAAGTGTATATTTCAGGAGAGTATTCTCAAGAGTTCCCTGCTTTGGGACTTATAATCCAAGCACTTCCAGGCACAGAAAACAACTACATCCTGGAAACTTTTGAACAAATACTCCAAAAGCAAGCTTTCAAGGACTTGCATTACTCCGAGTTAGACGAAACAAACTTCCAAGCTTTGTTCGAAGGCTTGAAAGAAGAATTTGGCTATAGAAAACTCAAGTACACTTACAAGTGCAACTGCACCAAACAACTAGTTTCCAAGTTTTTAGAAAAACTCCCGACAGAAACTTTGCTTTCTATGAAATCTGAACCGATCCAACTCATAGCCTGCAACCACTGCAACTACCAGTACGAGTTCACTCCAGACGAAATAGACAAAATGATCACTAACGAGTTTATTAAGTATCCTTTTTAGCGGTAATTATTTCTCTTGGTTTTATATTCATCGTAGAGCTGTTGGAACTGAGGAGTCTTGTCCAGAGCTATAACGACCTTGTTGCGGGAACTACTTCCTTCTTGCACTGAAGAGGTTTGGAAAGACTGCATAGTAGCGTAGCCCAAAGATACCAGTTTTTCTGCAGCTTGGACAGCTGGGGCCATAGCATTGGACATTCCGTGGATTTCACACCTTCCATCGCGTTCGAGAGTTTCAGTGGCAATGGCTATAAAAGCCCCAATAGGTTTTTTAAGACTCACTCTAATTTCTCCTGAAGACGCCATTAAAACTAGTAATACATTATGATTACGACCTAAGATTTAACTTATTAGAGGTAGAGTCAAACTTCCTAGTGAACTCTGAGTAAGCTTTAGGAAGGGCAGTTTGCTTTGTCTGGGGTTGGGGAGGAATAGCTGGTGGTCTTTCTACAGGAGGAGGGGCTACAAAGTGACTGTCCACCGTTTTATGAGGAGGGACCTTGTTGATGAAACCCAGTTCGTATGATGTCCTGAACTCCCTTGAAACAAAGTTGTCTAGGTTAGGACCGTGACCAAACACAAGTGTTTTGTCGACTCCTGTTCTACGGGTGCTTTGCAGGTCAAAAGCTGCAGGGTCCTTAGCTTCTTGTTGAGCATTGTGAACTGAACTCCTTTTTGAAAAGGAAGCTTTTGAAGTAGTTACAAACTCTGTTTTGGGCTTTTGCTTTTCTGCTAAGTCCAAACCAAACCTTTCTTCCACCCAGTTTCCTTCCAAGACTCCGAACTTGTACCTGCGTGAGCTAGTGTTGTCAACGCCTTTCATAACTGTTTATTATTATCTGATACTTGTGCTAAGCAGGGGAATTCTTGATTGGACTTGTTGGTTGCAAAAGCAAACCGCGCTGTAGTGATTCACACAGTCAGTGCAAAGAAGGTGCGAGCACGGAAGCAGTATCCAGTCTTGCTCTCCTTCGCCACAAGCTCTGCACCTTGAAAGTACTTTGAGTTTTTTAACTTCTCCTTCAGTCCTGTTGAGTTTGAGTTTGGTTTCTTCTACTTCTAAGTTCTTTTTATGCAACTGTTCTCTGAGTTGCTGAACTCTCTTGGCCGGGTCATCTTTGTTTTCTTCAACTTGGTATTGGACTCGGGGTTGGATTATAGGTGCGCCTTTGGTTTCTCCTATGTTAAAGGGATGGTACTTCATTTCGTTCTCAGTGTGAGAAAAGGTGCATTCTTCTTTTTTGCTACAATTTTGGGGGTTCTTCCATTCCCCGTGGCGGTAAACATTGTAACAAGGCCTGGAAGAGTACTTGACTTTTTTAGGGTCTCTTCTCCTTTCTAGTTGGTTGTGGTACTTAGGGCAGAGTCTTTGGGTGCATTGATCATCATCGCAATGATAAATCTTGTAGACTTTAGGGTCTATTTCAGGCTCAGGTTCAGTTCCCGATATTATTTCACAGATTTCTTGAGTTGTAAGTCTGGGGTTTTCTTCGATGATTCTATTTATCTGTTGTTTAGAGTGTTCTTGGAATATTTCGTAAATCTGTGAACAATCCATCATATAAATGTCACTCACAGTAAAAGGTGTTCACGGAGAACTAGTGACTGTTCCGTATACGGAAGACCCTCAAAAGTTGTTGTCTTGGTACTCAGAGATTTCAAAAGTCCCTTTTGAGTTTTGCAGAATGACTCAGTGTTCCAAACCTGTAAGGCAAGTAGCAATAAACACTAATGTGGTGGTTTCACTCAGGATTAACGGCGGAAAGGGCGGCTTCGGGTCGCTTTTAAGAGGCCAAGGAATGTTTGCGCGAGTGGACAACTTCGAAGCTTGTCGGGATCTCCAAGGCAGACGAATCAGACACGTGAACGACGAAGTCAGACTCCAAAGGTGGCGGGAAACCAAAGAAGAACCTAAAGAAACCATTGCACCTACTCCCAAAGCCCCCAGAAAAACTGACCCTGAGTACAAAAAAGCTGTAAAAGAAGGAGTCTCAAGAATCAAAAGTGCAGTAGCTGTAGGAATGAAAAGGTGGGCTGAAACCAACCTTCAAGTGCCCCAGAAAAAACCTAAGACTGAGTAATGTAAAGATCTATAATTAGTGAATTAAGAAGTAGAGTATGAAATGCCTGAAATCTTTATAGAATTCTTGTATTTAGTGTGCACTTGTTCCTTCTTTATAGAGATCCTGAATTGTCACCTAAATCTGGACCTTACAGGGTATTCATTTTCATCTATATTACTGAAGACACTCTATATATTGATTGCACTTGGAAAACAAGAACTCTTCCTATCTTCTTAAAGTAATTGTTTTTAGCCCGTTTAAGTTTCTAACTTCACTACCAACTAGGTCTAAATATTCTTGGAGTTTATTCCGGGGTATTGAATTAGCCACTAAGGAGTTTTCTAACCACCAAGTATGTATTGTAAAATGCCACGAAAGAGATTTGGAAGTAAGAATTTTGGTAGGGCTCAAGTTTAGCATGGTATAGAGTTCCCTGTTCCATTTAATTGGTTAAGAATTATATGGAAATACTGCTGCTGGTTACCCATGAGGTTCTCCTTCGTTGTGCGATAAAAGCAGAAATAAATGAATAGAAAATAATCACAGCAGTCAAAATGACCATAATAATGGAAATATAAAAGGTTGCTGGACCAGTTGGAATAACATATGCAGCCAGAACAAAAAAACCAATCAATATGGTAATTGCAGCAACTGGAATGCAACACATGCGTAAAACCATTGAATTGGATTCTCTATTTTTGCACACTTTCATACATAAAAAAATCTGTACGACGATAGCACACAAAATATTTGGAATAAGAATGATATAAATTTTAGCTGGGCTTTCTGGGCAAGAGTTGAGTACAAAATGGTAAAAGGAAATAAGCAAAGCATCATAATACATATGATGCACCCTCCTCGTTCGCACCTCAGGCGTATATTGCCTGCGTAAGAATTTAAATAGCCCCCTGGCTGCATACCCTGTCCATATGCGTCATAAGGATTTGAGTAGCCACCTGGCTGCACACCAGATTCATAAGCATTGTAAGGATGACTATGAGGCAGCATTTTTATAAACCATTGTTTTTAAGAGTTAAGTAAAAAAAGTTTCTTTCAGCTTTTTTACTACGCCTGCATTTTCTTTCCTTCTGGATCAGTTGCTTGAGTTCTATTTCAGGTTGTAAATTTGCTCCATTATCTGATAATTCGGTACAAATCAAAATTTTGAAATACGTCTCCTTTCCATTTATATCGCTGAAGAATTAGAGTTAGTTAGCTGTAGACAGTAGAGAACTCTAAAGAAACAGCAAGTTTAATTGTTACTCGAATTCCTCTGCTGTTCAGTGTATGCCTAGTCCTTCCTATAATGGCTTCTAGGGCGTGCGAGTAAATTGCTTTGTTATGATTGGCTGCTTTCGTACCTAAGAAAAGAAGAACACACGCAATGATAAAAAAAACAGAAGATATAAGAAAAGGTACTGGAAAGACTGGTATCCCGGCTAGCGATATCACAGCAATGATGATAAACAAAAGTACGAAGATTAAAAATGAAGTAATACTCATCCACCTGCTCTTCAAGCCTTCTAAATTTCCCATTTGGCTAGAAACTGAATCTAAGTATTCCTGAAGTTCGCTTCGTGATATCAAACTTGATATTGGCGAACTCTGGTATCCATTAAGGTTGTATTGGAAGTTTGTCTGTTTGAAGAGTAGCTTAAAAAGGTTTGGCTTTGCATAACAACCTTGCAAAACGACTTGACGGTTGTTGGGGTCATTTGATCCATAGATATCGTGACGATTTGAGTAACCCCCCGGCTGCATACCCGGTTCATATGCGGCGTAAGGATTTGAGTAACCCCCCGGCTGCCTACCCGGTTCATAAGCACCGTAAGGATTATTATAAGGCTGAGCCAACATAGGTGCAGAGTCCTCTCCCTGCATTTATATATAATTAAACTTGGCGAAGAAATTCTATACAAGCAGTTGTCTCATTAAATATGGATCCAAACACCCCTGATAAGATGCTTGGGAAGGTAAGAGTTAAAAGCGAACTGATGAGTAGCAAAAAATGCGAGTACTTTAAAATAATTATCAGAGACACTCAACATAAAGAAACACTTGGAACCTTCTTTGGAACTGAAGCTCACAAGTACTTTGACCTAATTCAACCCAACCAAACTTACCTTTTCTCAAACTTTAAAACCCAGCCAGTAAAAGACCTGCGTTTCAAGTGCGTAAACAACAACTACGAAATTATTTTTAAAGCTAACTCTAGCATCTCAGAATGCCAAGCAGAAATTACCACAGAACCTGAACTCAAAAGTTTTTCAGAACTAAGTCCAGAAACCTTTGTGGACTTTAAAGCTTACGTAGTAGGTTTAAAAGACTACCCCCAAAACATACAAGTCCAGCTTAAGAATAGCAACCAAGTCAAAAGTGTTTCAGTTCCTAAAAATCACGCCTTTATTCAACAAATATACCAAGCTAAAGAAAACTCAAGTATTTTAGTTTGCCAAAATTTAGAGTTTAAAGGACAGAATTTTTCAGCTAAATTTGGGTCGCAGTTCTACACTACAGCACCTAAACCACCTAAGTTTCTGACTCTAGGAGAGCTAACTCAAAGCCCAGATAGGTTTTGCAAAGTCTTAGCAAATGTAGGCAACCTCTACTCTTCCAGCGAAGATACTTCAGAAGAAGAATTAGCAAACTCAAAAAAAGACAAAATGCTCTACAGAGGATGCTCTAGTTGCAAAAAGAAGTTTGAAAAAGAATGCTGCCCCAGTTGCTCGAGCTCTGAGTCCAAAGTGTTTTTCAAGGCCAAAATCCAACTCATTGACCCTACAGGCAGTGCCAAGGTAACAGCCTTTGAAAGTGCCCAAGAGGTTTTTGGGTGCACTGCAGAAGACTTGGATGCTATGAACTCTCAAAGTTTCTTAGACTTTGTCTACGAAGTTAGCTTTTCCCAGTTTGAATTCTTAATTGAAGCAGAAAACACCCAGCAATACGGAAAGCAATTTAAACTTAAAAGTGCCCGAAAAACAAACCCAGGTGCGGCTGCAAGGTTTATGCTTAGTCAGATAGAGACCTATATGAGTAAACTTAGTTAAATTTAGATTTCTGATCTCAGAATAACCATCTTAACCAATACAAATGTTTTCCGACAAAAAGATCCTAGTACTGGGCAAGTTTGCAGGACTCACTGCAGCTTCAGCCCAAAAAATCAAAGAAAAAACAGAGGAAAACCAAGGGCAAACCGATGTGTGGGACCCCAAAATGGAATTCCAAAACAAATACACCCACATCATTGTGCCTCCACATTCAACGCCAGAAACAATCCAAAAGAAACTAGGAGTGGACAACTTAGAACAAGTCAAAGCAACCTTTGTAACTCCGGACTGGGTTCACACTTCGCTGTCAAAAGGAGAACCTCAGAGTGAAAGTCTTTACGTGTGGAGTCGGTCTCCTCGCCAAAAAGAAAACCTGGTCACTTCTAAAAGAGGCAAAACTCCCACTAGCACACAGAACCTTCCTATGCAAGGAATCTCTAAAGGACGTGGCAACCTCAACAAACACCTTACAGATCAGTTTGAAAAACTAGAAAAGCACTACAGGTCTAAAGGAGATACTGGAAGAGCCATAGGCTACAACAACATTGTCCGTACTATTAAAACTCTGCCCTTCACAGTCACTAGTGTTGATCAAATCCGCAACACAGAAGGAATCGGCCAGAAAACTCTGCAAAAAGTAGAAGAAGTTCTTAAATCTGGTGAACTTTCAAGGGTAGAAGAACTTGAAAGCGACACAGACCTTATGGAAATCGAAGAACTCACTCAAGTCCACGGGATTGGCTCAGCCAAAGCTAAAGAACTCCACAAAAAAGGAATTCACTCCTTACACCAACTCAAAGACTACTCAAGGAAGCACCCAGCTGAGTTCACTCAAACCCAACAAATGGCTATTGGACTTGTAGAAGACTTCCAACAAAAGATTCCAAGAGAAGAAACTGAGCAAATAGCACAACTAATCAAAAAGCACACTCACCAACTAGACCCACAAGCCCACGTAGAAACTGGGGGGTCTTACAGAAGGGGCGAAACTCTTAGCAAAGACCTTGACTTTGTAATAGCTTCAGAGCACTATTCTAAGGTCTTGCCTAGTCTTATTAAAAAGCTATCAGAAATCAACTTAATCACACACACCTTCACAGAAGCCAGAAAGAAGTATATGGGAGTCTGCAAGTTGCACGGAAAACCCCACAGAAGACTTGACATTTATATGTGCAAAAAGGACGAACTGCCTTACGCAATTCTTTACTTTTCAGGGTCAAAAGACCTCAATCAAATGATGAGGAAAGAAGCTAAGCGCAGAGGAATGAAACTTACCAGTACTGGTTTGTACGACGCTAAAGGCAAACCTGCCTTGAAGCCTCGAAATGAAAACGAAATCTGTAGATACTTGGGCTTCCCAGACCTTACTCCCCAAATGATGGGCGTGTAAATAGTTTTAATTTAAGAATCTCTGGGTTTTTTCGTTGACTTTCTGGAACCTTGCTTCAAGTGACTCGTTTTTGTAACTGCTTCCTTCAGGTTTTTTACAACAGAGTCCGCAACTCACAAAAACCATAAGTAACATGTAAGAGCCAATAGATATAAAAACTATTGCGTAAGTCAAAAAGTGTTCCTTTATCCAGTTTCTCAACTGAGTGTAGCACGACCCTTTTGGCACTCCGTGATTTACATCACTGAACAAGTAAATTTTTTGAGCGGAGCACAAGCCTGAACAACTAAACTGCTTTTCTACCCATGTAAGAAGACTTAAGTACTTTTGCTCGTCGTCAGTGAAGTAGTAGTCTAGCATGTCGTCTGAGCTAGCGTATTCTTTGCAGTTGGCCTTATTTATGTTTGGGTTAACATTTTGCTTCAGCCAATCAAGCACTGCACCTTTGACATAATCAGCATTCGACCCGTCATAGTTTTCCAAGGTTTCACAAGGTTCGCACTTCAGCATGCTTTTAGCGCTTCCTGTTATGACTTCTTTTGAGTAATTTGTTTCTTTTTTAGTTTCATCGTTCATAGTGCATGCACATTCAAAATGACAAAAGTACCTTTCGGCACTAACTACAGCGCTGTCTGCGTCTTCAAAGTTGTCAAGGCACTTTTCAGTAGTTCCTAATTCGTTATCTATAGTATGTCTGGCATAGATAAGCCCGACTCCTAACAGAACTACAGTTGCACCTACCAAAAAGTTCAGTATCACAAATATACCCAGACAACACGAGTTCTTTTTCCAAGTGCCAAAACACCCTATCAAGAAAACCAATCCCAAGAATGCCCCTGCAATCACTAAGATTAAAAATATCTCGTGAGAGTAGTCAGTAATGGTTTTCACAACTTCTTGGTCCTTTAAAAAGAACCCAAGCCAAATCAAAGCTCCACAGACGCCTAATAAAAGACCACACCCGATGAATGCTAATAGCTTCAGACATCTAAGTGGCAGGAAAAAACACATTTATTATCATTAACATTTAATTGATGAGTAAAGGAAAAAGCTTTGACCTAAAAGAAAACCCCTACTTTGTTTACATGCCTGAGTCCCGCAAATTTAAATTGAGGTATTCTCCAGAGCCCACAAATAACAAAAGCTTAATTGAAAAGTATAGAAAGTCTCTTAAACCAATCAACAGAACCCTGATCGACAACACTGATGAACTTAATAAGAAATTCAAACTAAGAAAGTCACTTGAAAACAAGAAGTCAAACGAATATGAACTCCTCACCCAACGCAAAAACAACACTGACTTAGTTCAGAACTTTTCAAAGAACTACGAAACCAAGAAAACCTTTAGAAAAACTCAACTTTTCAGAAGACCGAAAAAGAGCCCAACGAGTCCTTCAAAAGAATTCAACGGTGCGTTGAAATCATTGTATGGAAAAAAGGAACCTAGAAAGGTTTCAATTACTCCTGAAACAAACTCATCGCACTCTTCAAGTAAGTTTCCAGTAATCCAAAAAGGAGGCAGTATAGAAGACTACTTACTTGGAGACATCTTAGGCAAAGGAGGCTACGCAGTTGTTAGGTCAGCTATTCACTCCCCAACTGGAAAAGTGTTTGCTTTGAAAATATACAACAAGTCCTTCCTCAATAAACCCAGCCGTTTAAAAAGCCTCGAAAAAGAAGTTGCGGTCATGAAGTCTCTAGACCACCCCAACATCGTTAAGTTCCATCAAAAAATAGAAACTTTAACTCAAGTGATAATCGTTATGGAGTTTGTGTCTTCTAAGTCACTACTCACTCACATAAAGAACAAACGAGAAAAACTCCTAAACGAAGCCGAGGCCAAAAAAATTTTGGCCCAATTGATGGATGCGATAAATTACTGCCACCAAAAAAGAGTTGCTCACAGAGATGTTAAACTCGAAAACATACTGCTAGACACCGACAACAACGCCAAACTCATAGACTTTGGCTTTTCAACAGCTTTTGAAAACGGCGAAAAGATGAGTATGTTCTGCGGCACACCTAACTACATGGCTCCTGAAATAGTCCAGCACAAAGAGTTCAGCCCAGCTCCTGCTGACATCTGGGCTTGTGGAGTAGTGTTGTTTGCTATGCTGTACGGAAACTACCCATTTAACTCTAAGAACAAAGAACTTTACAGAAAAATAACCAAACAAGAAGTCTTGCTCAAAAAAACCGTCTCTAAGGAAGCTAGGAACTTAATCAGGAAAATGCTTCACAAAGACCCTAACGAAAGACCCTGTGCTCAAGAAGTACTTAACCACAAGTGGCTTGCCAACTATAAAGGCCCGGATAAAATCGATGAGCTACTTTCTGGCATCAAAACTAAACTAAAAGTTATATTTTAACACTTAAAAGTGAAGGTGCACAGCAAAGCTGAAGTTGTATATACATGTAAAATGTTTTTTAAAGGCTTGTTGCCTATGCTCACTAGTCCTCCCATTTGGAGTTTGTCTTCTTCAAGGTCCCACTGGAACCCTTCAGTGGTTACTTTGGAGGGACTTCCTAAAGCAAACATTCCGCAGTCTTTCCAGATTTCTTTGTCCTCTAGGTCGATTGTGTAATTTCCTCCAAATAACCTAAAAGCTATGTTGCATTTCCCAAGCAAAAACAGGTCTACCTCACTGAACTTGGGGTTCAGAAGAGTGCTTAGTATTCCTAGGCTCCTGTCAAACCTTTCTTCAAGTTCCCCAAGTATTACTCCTGGCCTTTCTCCAGTTAAGAAGTCCAGAGCTTTTTCTCCCTGAGTCAAATTGGAGTCCAATAAGCACTCCTGAGGTATTCTAAGGGAGTAGTTCTTAGCTGCTTCGGAGAGATTGTCTGTGTTGCCTACTAGTTTAGTGGGAAGGGGTAAAAGTGGGTTGGCTGACAAATGCCCTGCTAGCCAATTAAGCACTCCTTCTGTACAAATGATGTTTTTAGCTCTGGGTGAAAGTTCTGTGTAATACCCTTTTAAGCTTTCAAAATTCAGCACAACTAAGTCTAGGGGTTCTTTGTTCCTAAGCCAACCAAGTCTAACTTGTCTAAACATCTTATATTAAGAAAGTAAAGGATTATCTATTTTAAGGGGTTCCGAATACTTGGGCTGGACAAGTGGCCTTCCAATTTCTTTTTGGTGTTTTTGTTTTTCTTGTTTTGTTTTTTGTTTGACTGGAAACTCAGAAGGTGGAGGGTTGTTTTCAGCCAGCTCAGGTTGGAGTTCTGGGTGGTAGCAAAACACTGGGTTTAACTTAGGCCTTTCAGGCAGCTTCATTGGAACAACACTAACTACAGTTCTTTTCTTCACAGGGTTCCACTCATGCCACACGTACCCTTCAGCTGCGCTGTGCAAAGTGTGGTCTTTGCCTACAAACACATTGTAACCAGGGCTCCACTTGAACCCGCGCTGTCTAACTAGAATTTGGTTGTAGCGTACTTCTTGTCCTCCAAACAACTTAACGCCTAGTCGTTTGCCAGCTGAGTCTTTCTTGTTTTTAGTTACGCCTGCAACCATCTTAGTAGCCCACCTTACAGGGTTTGTCAGTGCAGTGGTTAGTTTTTGGGTGGTGCTGAACATATTTATTCTATTAAAAACCTTCTTCGTCTTGTTTAGTTTCTTCTTCTTTTTCTTCTTGTAGTTCTTCTAAACACCTTGGACAAGTTTCTTTTGAGTTTGCGCAGATAAAGCACAGGTAGCACTGGCACTTATCAGTATTATTGAGTCCTTCTTCTTCGACGATTAAATTGCACCCGTCACACATGTTAAGTCTGCCTTGCAAAAAGACTTGGTCTTCAGCACCTCCGTTATCAGGATTCCTGACTAAAGAATATAGATAGTCCAAGGACTGGCATGAAAATGGTGTGTGGCAACCATTCATCGGGCAGAAGAACCGCCTGTTAACATAACTCTTAACCTCGCACTCCTGGCAAACTTTACACTTGCAGTTCCTGAAACTAGAAGGACCTAGCTTCACAATGCTTTGTTGGCATACTCTGCAGAGAAATCTCAGTTCTTCCAAGCGGTTTTTTCTATTTAGGTATAAAGAAAAGCTTTTTTCAACGTGGTTGAGTTCGTAAGGCGACAATTCTACTCCGTGTTCGCACTTTTTGCTGATTAAAGAAGTTGCTTTTAGGCACTGCAAGCAATGAATTTCCTGGCAGTTTTTGACTTTATAGCTGCATGAACTCTCTTTATGACTTCCATGAACATACGAAATGCTTTTGGAGTCAGGTGGTTTTTCTTTAAGTTGGGAAATTAAAGACTTGGTTTCAGACTCGTCTTCTTTGTTTTGGAGAAGATTGCTCACCAGTTTGCCTATTAAGCGGTGGATCCCCGAATTCATATTTAATAAAATGCAACAAAACTTTCAGTATATAGCAGATGAACTTGCAGACAAGCTTAGAGAAGGCAGCACACAAGAAGCTCTGGATTTAATGAAGCAACTAGTTGAGGTAGAAGCACAAGTAGAGTTTAAGCTAACAGACAGCCCTGCTAGGTTAAATTCAAATTCGGAAAAGATCAAGCAAGAACTAGTTGAAATGGGGATTGACCCTTCAGTTGCTCAAGGTGTTGCTTGCAATAGCTGCAACACACAAGAAGCTCTGTCTAAGGTTTTTTCTAATTAAATGTAGTAAATCCTCTAAATAAACTCTATATGGTAAGGGATATTTAGTTTCCAAGCAACTTTAAGAAGAAAAATAAAGTCCAGAACTTAGAAGAAGAAGAAGAACCCCTTAACGGTTACTCGAAACATTTAGTTCCTTCAGTAAATACTGATTTCCTAAGCTTGGCTCCTAAAGAACGGGATGACTTGTCATCTAGAGACTTAGAAAACTCCGAAACTCTGAGCAAAAGCCCTACAAATTCTAAGTACAAAAGGATTTGGAAAAGAGCTTTTTTCAAAATCAAAGTAAGCCTTATGATGAAGAAGATGAACAAGGAACTGAATTTATTCGGAACTCCAGTGTTGACCGATGACTACTTAAGAGCAAAGTCTTCAGTTCCACCTAGTTTGAGTAAAAACCTGACCCTGAGCACAGCCCTAGAGGAGCCTAAACTTCCTTGTGGTATATTCCACCCAAGTTGTACTTTTAAAAATATTTGGAACTTCTTACTTATAATGCTACTGATCTACACTGCAACCATAATGCCATACAGAATAGCTTTTGTCGATCCAGAGAAGCACAGTTTCTGGTGGTTTTTAGAGTTATTCATTGATTCCTTGTTTTTTCTAGATGTGATTGTAAACATAAATTCAGCTTACTACGACTCAGAAGGACAACTAGTTAAATCTAGGAAGCGCATATTTTTGAGGTACTTGAGGACTTGGCTTATAATCGATACCATTGCGTGTTTTCCGTTCAACTTGATTGAAGAAGATGATGATAGCCATACCCAAACTAACTACAACAGTTTGCTCAGACTTGCACGTTTGCCAAGGCTATACCGCTTGATGAGGGTTTCGAGAATATTCAAAATGTTTAAGCACGTGAAAGACAACGAACTTCTAGAAAGAATACAAGATTACTTATGTCTGAAGCACTCTGCAGTGAGACTGGCTAAGTTCTTCATAACAGTGCTGGTTTGCACCCATATAATGAGTTGCTTTTGGTACTTTTCAGCTAAGTTAGACGGGTTCAACCCAGAAACGTGGGTAGTGAGGTACGGGTATGCTGACAAAGACGCTGGAAGTCTTTACTTACTGTCAATTTACTGGAGCTTTGCTACTCTGACTACAGTAGGTTACGGAGACATATCTGCCGGAACTGACTTAGAAATATTTTTTGCGATTATTTGGATGGGCTTTGGACTATGCTTCTTTTCCTTCACAATAGGCAGTCTATCGTCCATGCTAAGCAGTATTGACACTAAAGAAAACGCTTTAATGAACAAGTTAGCTATAATTGACGAGTTTGCCAAAGAGGCTTCTCTAAAAAGAGACCTTAAATTCAGACTAAGGCACGCAATTAAGTACTCTACAGAGAAAACTGGGTTTTCTTGGCATGACAAACAAAACATTTTTAACGAGTTGCCAAGACAGCTTCGATACGAAGTAGCTATGATTATGCACCAAGGCGCTGCTAAGTACCTAAAGTTTTTCCACGAAAGAGACCCTGTGTTTGTTTCAGCAATAGTGCCTTTTTTGCTTCACTTGTATGTAGAAAAAGAAGAATTTGTCTACAAACAAGGAGAGCACGCTGACGAAATCTACTTCATTGCAAACGGCAAAGTTAACTTTGCGTGCTCGAACAAGTACGAATCATTCCAGGAACAAAACTCAGGGTCTTACTTTGGGGACATAGAAGTTGTCCAGAGCATTCCTAGACAGTACAACGTGGTGGCAAAAAAGAACTGCGACTTACTTACTATGAACAAAAACTTAGTGCTTTACATCAAGGAGGAGTTTCCTAGCATCTACAGCGAAATGGAAAGCATAGCTAAGCAAAAAGACTCTATGTACAGAAGAAACTTGATGAAGAAAAGAGAGTTTGTGAGGTTGTTAGGCGAAGGAGTTCTTGACGAAAAGTCCCAAGACGAGATCAACGAAATGATTGAAGGCGTTATTAGAAGAAAACAAGCTAGCAAGCAAGAAAGAGAAACTAAACTCAAGTCTAAAACTCAAGAAGGAAAAGCTTTGCTCATGAGTGAAATCAAAACTAACAAAAGCCATATTCAAGAACTCCAGAGCATGATCAACAAGCACTCTGAGCTCATTCAAAAAATGAATAAAGGTTTTAAACAACTCCAAGAATCAGGAGTAATTAATGAAATATCAATAAAACCCTAAATAATTCGCATACAGAAAGAGCTATGTCATTTAAATTCGGAAGTTGTTTGATTCCAAACCAGCACGTGTTTTGGCAAGGAAGGTACTCCTACGCTTTAGTGAACTTAAGACCTATCCGTCCTAATCACGTACTAGTGTGTCCCATGAGACTCATTCAGCGCTACCAAGACATGCAGTCCCACGAGCTGCAAGAAATCATGCAAGTGACTGCTAAAATATCTAGAGAACTAGGAGGGGTTACTTCTATTGCTATACAAGACGGCAAAGAAGCAGGCCAGAGTGTGCAGCACTTGCATGTGCACATTGTTCCAAGACAATCTGGAAAAGTTTTCCATGTAGACTCAACTTCTCAAAGCAGATCACAAGAAGAAATGGCTTTAGAAGCTTACCGCCTAAAGCTTAACTTGAATCTGGACTGATAAATCAATTAAATGGGAATAAACTGTTCTAACTGTGCTTGTGGAAGCAAAGAACCTGAACTGAAAACTGAAATGGACTTACAGGACTCGCTTACTTCTACTACTCGACACGTAACTTCTGCTGACCCCACGCAGGAAATTTTGTCTAGATATAAACCTTATACTTCTCAAGTAGTTAAGATCCAGTCTTTTATGAGAGGCCACCAAGATAGAAAGTTCATTGCTCACCTTAAACAAAACCTAGTTTTTTCAAACAAACCTAAAAGTGAAGAACGCCCTCCTTACAGATTTAAAAGTGGCGCTGTTTATGTAGGCGAGTGGAAAGGTCCTTACAGAGACGGATACGGCATACAAACCTGGCCAGACGGAGCGCGTTACGAAGGATACTGGAAAAACAACAAAGCCCATGGGCGCGGGAAGTTTTGGCACATAGACGGAGATATCTACGAAGGGGAATGGCTTGACGATAAAGCAAACGGGTTTGGGATATACAAGCAAAGCAACGGAGGAATGTACGAGGGCCAGTGGAAAGACGACCTGCAAAATGGGTACGGCAAAGAAACCTGGGCAGACGGCAGTAGATACGAAGGACACTACAAAATGGGAAGGAAGCATGGGTTCGGAACTTACATATGGAAAGAAGGTTCTAAGTACTCAGGGAACTGGGAAGACAACCAAATCGGCGGGAAAGGAACCTACACCTGGAACGACGGAAGGTCTTACAAAGGAGAGTGGCTTGGAGGCAAGATGCACGGTAAAGGAGTGTACATCTGGAAAGACGGAAGGAGGTACGAAGGAGAGTACTACAACGACAAGAAGCATGGCTACGGAGTGTACTTGTGGTCAGACGGCAAGATGTACGAAGGGTGCTGGAAGAACGGCAAACAGCACGGAGTAGGAGTCATCACTTACAATGACGGCTCTAAAAAGAAAGGTGAGTGGAAAGAAGGTAAAAGAGTTAGGTGGGTGGAAACCAACATGTGAAATACTGTAAATTAATAGGAGATTAGGTTCTGATAAAAAATGGAGCCAGACAAAGGCAAGATAGGTAAGTATACCTTGATAAGGTTGCTGGGGAAAGGAGGCACTTCTAAAGTGTTCTTAGCTAGGGACTCTGAAACAAGTTTTCTAGTGGCACTCAAAGTAATGGACCCCAAAAGACTAACATCTGCAGAGGTAGAAATAGAAGCTTTCAGGTACGTCCCTAACCACCCTAACGTTATAAAGCTGTACGACTATTGCTTTAACGCTGTAAAAGTTAAAGACAACAAAACTAAAGAAGTTGCATATATGGCATTGGAGCATGCTAACCGAGGAGAGATCTTTGACTGGGTGTTTTCAAGAGGAGCTTTTCCGCAAACCATTGCCAGAAGGTACTTCAAAGAACTCCTAGAGGGAGTAAATGCACTTCACAAGGCTGGAATCGTCCACAGAGACTTAAAACCCGAAAACATTTTTTTCTCAGAAAACTTCACTTTGAAGCTAGCTGACTTAGGGTTTGCAGGACCTGCAGCAGGGAGGGACTGGTCAGGAACCCTTGAAACTTACAAAGGAACTAGACCGTACATGGCTCCTGAAATCCTTGAAAGACTGCCTTATAGAGGAGTCCAGACAGACATTTTTTCTTGCGGCATCATAATGTTTATTTTAGTCACAGGGAGGCCTCCTTTTAGAACTGCTTTGAAAAACGACCCTCACTACAGGCTTATTGTAGATAAGAACCTAGAAAAGTTCTGGAGCATTCACTTGGGATACAAAAACACACCTGAGATTCCAGAGTCTTTGAGAGACCTTTTAAGTAAAATGCTGTCTTACTGTCCCTCTGAAAGACCGGGAATCGAAAACATCCTAAACCACAACTGGATGCTGGAAGAAACTGCTTCTCTTGAAGAGGCTGTGCAGTTTTTGAGTCCTGGAACAAACATAGAGGAACTCATCCATGATGAACCTTCTCCGGACTTAGACGGGTACAGATGCTTTTCACCCGAGGAAGTTGGGCTGTCTAGGTACTCTAGTAGACTTTTAGTGCCTGAAGAAACCCTTCCTTTTGCTTCAACCAGGTTTTTGAGTAACTTGTCTCCAGAGTTTTTGGTTGGAAGTGTGAAGTCTATAGTAAGGCAGAAAGGCGGAGTTGCAAAGGAGGAGGACGAGGTGTATAGTCTCAAAGCTTCTTTAGTTGTTAACCACGAAATTATTGAGTTTAGTTTGTTGATTTCGGAGCTGAACTCTAAATACCTAGCTGAGTTCAAAAGGCTGTCTGGGTACCACTGGGACTTCTATAATACTTACCAAGAAATCTACCAGGAACTAAAACATATTTAAATACACTAAGTGGCACTAATCTACAGTCTAAGCAATTAATTAATATGAGTTTTAGACGGTCCAACTCAGTAAGGGCATTCAATAAGCCAAACGGACGAAGGTCTTTAAGCGCAACAGCTGCAACTCTAGAAAAGCCCATACCTTCATCCACCCACAGCAAGAAGCCTCCTAAGCCTACTTCCAAGAACTATTGTCACATATGCCGTTGTCACTTTAACTACTCCAACAAAAAGAAGCTTTGCACTAAGTGCGAACTTCCAGTGTGCAAGGCCCACTCTGGAGGAAATCTTAGAAAAGACCAGCCTAGACTCTGCGATGAGTGTCAGAAAGAAAAACTTAGAGAAAACTCCAAAGACCCACTTGTAAAGGAAAGAGACTACTTGAGAAAGCAAGTAGAAGAAATAGTTGGGCAAAAGGAAAAGTACCAAAAGGTTCAGCGGGATCAAAACCACAGAATAAGCACTTTGCACAGACAGTACGAAGAAAACACTCAGAAGTACCGGAACGCCGAAAACGAACTAAAGGAAAAAATCAAGTTGCAAAGAGAAAGGAACCAAAAAAAGGTTGCGATCCTTGAAGGCCTAAGAGAAGCTTGGCAAAGCACCATGGCCAACGAAACCAATATGCTTGAAAGGATCGAAAGTGCGCAACAAGGGATTTCAGAAACTCAGGAAGAGATTTGCAAAGTCGAAAACCAAATTGAAACTGCAGAAAGTGAGTTAGACGACCTCAGATTCTTCATTAAAAACAATGTGCCTTTGAGACTACTCAAGAACTTTGTATGCAACACTTGTTATAGAAAGGTTAAGTACACTTTAGGAAGTTTTTTAGGGAATATCGATACTAGTGAGCTCACTCCTAGACAAACCAGAGCACGCAAAAGCAGGAAACTTAGAGAAGACCCTTTTAAAAGAAAGGCTTGTTGTGTTACTTTTTAAAGATAAGTTTTGATAAAAATGGAATCAAACAGGTTAATTGACTATTTCTGTATATACGGAGTGCACGAAAAGTTGTCCAGCATTAAACTTGCTTATAGCAATAAAGGCTTTTCAAGCTTGGAAGACAGTTGCTTTAATAGTGTTTCTTCTTTGAGACTGCTTGTTACCTATGCAAACGAAATCCCAAGTAGTTCCTCTGAGTTCATTAAGTTCCACCACATAGGAACTGCTGAGGACAGGTCTTTGTGGCTAGAAACTATTTATGGACGCATAAACGGCACCCAACGCAAAGACTGGAAAGGAAAAAGTATCAAGAGTATCGGGCTATTTTTCTTAAAAGAAAGCCCAGAAGGAATAATGGTCCCAGTTTCCCACGACCTAGACCCTGTGCCTGTTTCTTGCAGTTCTGGTTACAGTCACTCAGACTCCCAGCACCGCTACTTTTCAGGAAACTACGATTTGTCAGCATTCATCAAAGCTACTGGAAAAGAAGGGTACTCCTTGGTCATGGCTGTAGCTTACGCAGGAAAAGGCGACCCCCCCATCCAAGACCTTGCTGTTGTAAAAGCACAAAAGGAGGCAGACAAAAAGGTAGTGAGCGTTCCTGAAGGCTTTGAGTACCTTCCTTCAGGTTTAGGCCCTGAAAAGGACTCTTACCTTTGTTTCAAAAACCAACCAAGGGCTGACACTATACTATTTAAACCAGGACTGATTGACAGGTACCCCAAAAAAGACTTTAAGGACACTGCTGTGTCTTTGTTTGTGTTTGGAGAAGGAGTGAGGATTTCCAAAACCCAAGAACCACCTAAAGCTTTTTCTTTTGCTTTGACCACTTTTGACGAAGCCAATAACACCACTTCCCGGCTTTACGTAACTGCAATGGTCTTTTACGAAAAGCTGTCTGAAGAACTCAGCAGGTACTTGTGCATCCCTAGTAACTGGTATCTTCCCAAGGCCATATGCATTGTGTCGCACTGGCAGTTTCTCGATGAATTCAGGGAGGTCCTTAAAGAGGTCTACCGGATTTCACTGTCTAACTACAGTGTGCCAATTGAAAGGGTCATTTGCAACCTAGTGGACGAGGTACCTTTGCCTGACGAAGGACTTACGGCAGTCGAGTACAAAATAGCTGACAAAAAAGTACACTTTTCACGGCCTCCTCCTAAAAACCCCTGGATGACCTCACATATAAGTTTGGAGTTTCTGTTTCGCTCTTTGCCTCTAGAGCACATTGTGACCCTGTGGAGTTGCATCATGCTTGAAAAAAAGATTCTTTTGGTCTCCACTAAAAGGTCACTTCTGCAGCATGCAGCAGTGGCTTTGGAAGGGCTGCTTTTCCCTTTCAAGTGGCAGCATGTGTTTATTCCTGTGCTTCCAGGTCCACTTAAGTCTTATGTAGAAACGATTTTCCCCTATATAATAGGAGTCCACCCCAAACTTTTGGACGAAGACACTGAGATCCCTGTGGACGCTGCAAAGGCCAACCTAGACACTGGGAGTTTAGAAATACTAGACTCTGTTCCTAGAGTCCCTGAAAAACTAACTAGGACTCTGATGAACCGTTTAAAAGACTCAGCAGTTTTGTTTTCTGAAGTGGACTCTTTCAGAGACTCAGCTGACTACGCTTACAGTTACAGTTTAGAAGACATGGACACAACTCCAGTTTCTGTTTTCAACCCTTACGCAGTGAGAGACGCCTTTTTAGAGCTACAAACAAGTTTGCTCAAGAATTACCAAAGGTTCTTTAAACTGCCTGAATCTTACAGTTTCTCCTCTTCAGCTATTCACTTTTTCAACACTTCAGCTTTTCTTTTGTACCACAAAGCTCTTAAACCTTACCACTTTCTTTACAAGGTCACTGAAACTTCGCTGTTCGCTAACTTTATAGAAAGGAGGTTTACTGTTTGCACTCAGAAGTACGACTTAGTGTACTTCGACGAAGCCATGAAGTTCAAAAGAACCAAAGTTGACCCATTCTTTGTGAAGCCTTCTTACCCTAAAGAAGTGCTTCCTGCTTGGCAGTTCAACGAAACAAACATTGAGGCTTGTTCTACTTTTAGTTACCAAAAGTTTCTTTCATTAGACCCCAACTACATAGTGGAGCCAAGGCCTATCAAGCAGTTGACTGCACAAAAGTCTTTCCAGTGTTCTCTTTACTTCAAAGACGAAAACTTAATAAGGATGACTCAAAGTGAGTGGGCAAAGTACCTTTTAGTTAACATCTACAAGGTTTGGTTCCAGTTGTTTGCTTTGAGCATACCTATGCACAAGGAAAAGGGTTCTAGCATGCTAGAGTTAGCTTTGTCTGTTATGGAAGACATGAAAAAAAAGGCCGAACGCCCAGACCAAGAAATCTACCGCAAACTTATTGAAGCTTGTGGAAAGTGCGGACACAAAGAAAAAGTTCTTTCACTCTTCAAAAGAATGAAGAACCAAGGAATAGAACCTGACGCACTCACTCACGGTGTGTACATGACTTCTGTAGCACGCGCACAAAACCCCAGTGAAGCTTTTAAGTCCTTTTCGGGGACTGTGGATATTGAGAGCTGTTTTTACTCCACTGAAGATTTGTGTCCTTTTTGTGAAAACACAGTCACCTTTATGGAGATTATGATGGGCTGGGAAAGGTCTTTTTCTTCTTACACTACAACTTGTCCGTTTGAAGACTGCGGCAAAAAGTTTGTGGCTAAGTTCGGAGTGACTTGTGACAACCAAGAAGCTAAAGTAGAAGTTGTAAGTCCGCCTATAGTTAGGAAAGAACTTGAAAACTTAATTTACTCTTCAGGTGAAAACATTCTTCTAGAAGGCAACTTTCCAAACAAACACAGCATACTGTTTTGGAACGTTTGTTTATACTTTGATTTGGTGAAGCTGCCTAAGTTCTTTGTTAATCCTTTTTTCAGCCAAGAAGAGTTGGAGTCATATCTCCAAAACTTCACAAACTCCAAAAGAGGCTCTGTTTCACCAACAACTAAAAAGGCTTTGAGTAGGTCTTTTGAACTCTTAGACGAAGCTGAAACTAGTAGTGGAAGTGAGTCTACTTGGAAGTGGAAAAACATATTTGGACGTTGGAGCGACTCCACTAAAAGTAGGAATCCTAGCATTCAAAAAGTTTTTGGTAGCTTTGCAGAAGACTTGAGGTACTACAACATTCTGAAGGCAATGCAGATGCACGAAGAAGACATAGAAGACTCCCCTGATGTAAATACAAATAATGTCTAATAATCTAAAAGATGAACCCTGAAAACACTCCTCTGGAAAAAAGTTGGGCTTACTGGTTCAGTGTAAGTGACTCTTCGAAGAAGGCTACAGACTACGGAGACGCTATTAAGTACCTAGGTGCGTTTGGCTCGATTGAGGAGTTCTGGCAGTACTACTCACACCTTAAGAAACCAGATGATGTCCCTGTGAACACAGAGTACCATGTGTTCCAAGAAGGAATCAAGCCTATGTGGGAGGACGAAGCTAATAAGAACGGAGCTCGTTGGATTCTGCGCATCAAAAAAGGCGCTGCAAGTCTTTTTTGGGAAGAACTTCTTTTAGGCGTAATTGGGGAGCAGTTTGACGTAGACAACGAAATTTGTGGAGTGGCCGTTTCAATTAGGAATTCAGAGGATATTTTTTCGATTTGGATAAGGTCAGGCCAAGATTTAGCCGTGAAAAACTCCGTGAAAGAAACCCTTAAGAAGATCTGGCGCCTCCCAGACTCTGTGTATTTAGAGTACAAGGAACACCCAACCCAACAACGTCCCCAACAGAAGCATAGATTTAACCATTAGAACCTTAATCTTGCATGTAAGGGTTGACTTCTGAGATTTCTTGGTGGACTTGTTTGTAGTCTGCGTAAAGTTCAGTCTTTTTGGAGGGTCTGAGTAGCATAAGGACTGTAGTGGGGTTTTTGCTTAGAGAAGCTTGTCCTAAAAAGTCTTTTGAAGCTACGTATATGTAAGGCACTCCTCTGTCTTCGCACATAATGGGAATGTGTGCTACTAACTCTATAGGTGTGATGTCTGCTGCAAGTATAACTATTCCTTTTTTGTTTTTGCGGAGTGTTTTGACGACCTCTTTGACACCTCTCATTGCTTGTTTTTCTTCTGAAACTAATTGGGAATTACATTTGGCAGCTAACTTAACTATTTTTTTGCCCAGAGACTTCGAAGCTACTGGGTCTGCTATGGGGCATTTGTAAGAAGTAGATTCGTCGATTTTCTTTTTCTTTGAAGGTGCTTCCATTATTATATATGGTTTCAAACTCAATATTAAGTCTTAAACAACTAAGTAACTTGGATTGCCTTTTTAGTCTGTTTAGTTAATTAAACTTAGGGTGTTAAGTCCCCTTTTGAAATAGTGGACTTTGAAAGTCAAGGTTAGTTGCTTCCAGAACTATCTAATTATAAAAATGAAAAGAGACCAAGTCCAGGTACTCAGCGAAAACGACCTTGAAAAAGAGTTCCAAAACGTCTCTGGTGTACTTTCTTCGACAGAACCTGACTGGAAACAAAGAATCAACGCCCTGAAAAAAGTTCAAACCATCATTACCTCTGGAGGCACTGCTTTTAAAAACTTTTTGAAACAATTCCTCAAGTTCGTATCTCCTCTGTCAGTGCAGCTCTCAGACTTGCGCTCAGCTGTATGTAAAGAAGCTGCCAACACAGCTATCATAGCAGCTGAAGCCTGCGGGGACTCATTTGAGCTTTGTGCAGAAAGGCTTTCAGACACACTTTTCCGTCTTTTAAATTCGGGTACAAAAGTAATAGCTGAAACTGGCCACCAGTGCTTGCTAAAGATAATAGACTCAGTAACTACTTCAAGACTAGTTCCTAAAACAGTTGAGCAGTTTAAAAGCAAAAACCCCAACATCAGGGTCAAGTCTTCTTTATACTTAGCAATCATGCTTGAAAACTACCCACTTCACGTTTTCCAAAACGCCACTGGGTTCCGAGGCAACTTTACGGAAATGCTTGAAAGAGGAATAAAGTCAGCTGTGCAGGACGCCGCAAAAGAAGCACGTGCTAACGGAAGAAGGGCATTTTTAGCTTACCGGGCTCTTTTTCCTGATGAAGCTACTAGACTCTACTCTACTTTCGACTACTCAGTGCAAAAAGCTTTTGGAGAAGAACCATCGGCTCCCCCTAGAAGACCTAGTTCAACTAAACCCAACTCAAAGCAACAGAACCCTCAAAAAGCCAAAACTGAAAGTGGTTTCTACAGCACCCATTCTTCAAGTATGAAAAAAACAACTAAAGGAATCCGGAGTGAAAGTCCCCCGGCTAAGTTAGAAGGAGACCTTTCGTGCACAGGCGGGAGTGAGGAAATTAGAGCTCCTCCAGTTAAAAGCAAAAAACCAGTTATAGAAAAACCACCTTCTGAAAACCCTGAAACCAGACTTAGTCTTATGCTGGACAAAAGTTACAGTGAAAACTGGTCAACCAGATTCAACTGCTTTGACAAACTCAGTAAAAAACTAGGAGAAGAAGATGGTGAGTGCTATGCTGAAGCTATTAGTAACAGCGAACAGCTATTTGAAAAGCTTATAAACACGCACATTGAGCACTTAAGGGACTCCCACTTCAAAGTAGTAACTGCTTGTTTGGAGTCTTTAAAGGTGATTATTGAGATGTTTCCAGAAAAAGCTAGTTTTTTTCTGGAGAGCTTACTGCCTAAGTTACTTGACTGTTTTGGAGACTCCAAAGAAGGAGTTTCACAGGCTGCAGATGACTTACTTGAAATCATAATAGACATTTACATTCCAGAAGACTTACTAACGCTCCTCATGAGATTCCAAATTAGCGAAACCAAACCCAAGTCCAAAGTGAAGTTTCTGGAGTTCTTAACTAGACTTGCAGACCTTTCAGAAGACTACTTTGAGTCCCAGTTGCAAGTAAAGTCTTTTGTGAAGAAAGTAGCTAACTTAGCAAAAGACTCTTCAAGCAAACCTTTGCTTTCTCAAGCCATCAAAGCTTTGGAAGGAGCTAAACAGAAAAACCAAGACCTAACTCTTAGTTCAATAGTTGAACTCCCCAGTAGAGAACAAGAGGTTGTCCGCAAGTTAGCCCAGGAGTTTGGGTCTGATTTAAGTTATCACTTAAAACCTAGAACAGTTCACTTGCAAGAAGAAACTAAAAAACCCCAAGAAGTCACTAGAAGACCCCAAGAGGCCAGCAGAAGACCTTTAGAAGAAACTAAAAAACCCCAAGAACTAGCTAGAAAACCTTTGGAAGAAAACAACCTTTTAACCACACTGGTCTCACAAGCCTCTGGGTCAGGTGCTGTTAAGTACGACGCACTCAAAAAAGTCCAAGGGCTTCTAGAGTCCTCTTCGCCTCTTTGGGAGTCTAACTTTGAGGACTTTTTAAAGATTTGCACAGATTCACTCCAAGACCCAGCACTGAGTATCCGGGACTGCTGTTTACAAGTACTCAAAGAACTAGGCAGAAGACACCCAGCAAAAGTATCACAGCAATTAAGCCCAATACTAGAAGCCATCACTGAAGGGTTTAACTTTGAAGAAAGACACATGTACCAAGCAACAGAAGAGTCTATGGAAGCACTACTAGCCCAGCAAAGCCCCAGAAAAGTTATTCCTGAACTAGTCAAGCTCATTAACCAAAACGATGTCCCAGTTCTGCAAGCTTTAATCAGGCAACTCACTGCAGTAATCAAGAACAGTTCAGGTTCTGTTGTGGTGGAATTCATGAGAGGGATTATGGACCAGATGAAGCACTGCTTCAACCATAGCAATGCAGACATAAGAAAGTCTGTAGTGTTTTGTTTAGTAGAAATCCAAGCAGTTATAGGTTCTGACTTCGATATCTTTTTAGAAGAGCTCAGCCCAAGTCAACAAAAACTAGTCACTATTTATATACAGAGAAGAATGATTGCTTAAGTTGTAATCTTTAATAAGTTATGATGTCAAATGCTGAAGTTTACAGAAAGTACCAACAGCCCATGGGTTCTTTTTTGTCAGCACTAAAGCAAAGCTTGAACCCCAAAAGCTTTGAATTGGGACTTAACATCGACAGTATACTTTTGTCCAGAGACCAAACTAGCTTGTTCATAGGTCTGCCTTCTGACCAAGTAGTTATTCTAAACCTTAAAACAGGGGCCCAAGAATACCTAGAAAGTCCTCTGCACGAGACTTCTCATATCACTTCTATGGCTTTCAATGCATCAAGGAACCTTTTGTTCACAGGAAACACAAAAGGTAGCATAAAAGTTTGGAATTTTTCTTTAAAGTGCTTAGTAAGCCAACTAGAGGAGCACAGGTCCCAAGTAACAAGTTTGAGTGTAAACTTAGAAGAAACCACACTAGTTTCTGGAGACACAGAGGGAAAGATTATTTTTTGGAATACAGACACTATGGAAGCCGAGTTCACTCTTCACGAAACTGAAGACCCTGTGCACGCTTTAATATTTAGCCCTGAAGGAAAGTACGTTTTGGCAGGCTGCAAAGAATCTGTTAAGGTTTGGAATGCCCAGAACAAAGACATTGTTAGCAGTTTGGATGAACACGAAGGGATAGTGTACTGCATTGCAATGTCTACACTAAAAACTCACCCTAAAGTTATAACTGCAGGACAAGATAGAAGTATTGTGGTTTGGAACTTCTACGACAGCTCAATAGAAGCTAAGTTTGTAGGTCACGAAGCTTGCATAAAGCACCTAAAGTTAACTTACGACAATGAGTTCATAGTTTCGGCGTCTGAGGACAACACTATCAAGTTTTGGAGTTTAAACGAAAAAGAACCCCAAGCCATAGAACTTGCCTGTGAAGAACTAGGCATTTCTGGAGTTGAGTTGCCCATTGACGATAGCTGCTTTATTTCTTCGGACAAAGAAGGCAATGTGAAGGTTTGGAACCTGTGTTTAGAAGAAGAGTTAAGAAAAACCGTTTGGAGTGACCAAGGAACTATTTTTGCGATGAAGATTCAAAATGACCAAGGAGTTGTACACTCTATAGCTGAAGGTTCTTACAAAGTTTGGAACTGCATCTCTAACGAAGTGGTTTCGGAGTGTAAGTTAATGGAAGTAGGAATATCCTCAGGAGACATTTCTCCACTCGAAAACTTTATAGTGCTGGGAGACTACTTAGGGAACCTGTTTGTGTTTAGTGCTTACAAGTGTCTTAAGGTGCCCAGGGTCCACAAAGGAAAAGTGAGTTGTGTGAAGATTTCAGACAACTACTTGTTTTCAGGAAGCGAGGACGGAAGTATAGTTCAGACTCGACTTGCAGACTTTGGGGTCCAGAAGTGCTATACTGGGCACAAGAAAGAAGTGACTTGTTTGCTTTTGGACAAAAATGTACTGGTTTCTGGGGGCAAAGACAAAGAAGTCAGAGTGTGGAACTTGAAAACTGGACAAGAAGTGTTTTGTTTAGTAGGCCACACTGACTTTGTGTTTTGTTTAGCTATAAACGAAAGTTATATTTTAAGCGGAGGAGCTGACAACAACCTTTACGTTTGGGATGCTAACTATGGGAACTTGAAGTGCTGTTTAAAAGGGCATCAAAGAGACATCAACTCTATAGTTTCTTACGAAAACTGCTTTGCTTTAACAGGGAGTAATGATTGCAGCATTGGAATTTGGAGCCTTAAAGACGAAATTCTGCTTTCAAAATTAGAACTGGACTTGCCAGTATTAAGTATGGAAATGAGCCCAAACAAAAAGTGGATACTAGTGAGCTCTGGAAAGGGCGAGTTTTATGTAGAACAAAATCCTTTGTTTTGTTCCAACGAAATAACTATTTTGCCACGTAAGTACTCTGTTTTGTTTCTGAAGTTTTTGAACAAAGTGCTTGACGGGGACATTGAAAACTTTGACTGCTGCTGGACAAGTTATGTCATATACCCTCAAAGACTCAATGTACTCCACATTTTCACCCACATAAAGAACTCAGGTCTGCTGGGAAGTGCAATCAAAGCAGGAGCTAAGTACTTTGAAAGCCAAATAGCTAAGGACCCTTTGTGGCAGTCTTTGCAGATCAAAAGCAAACAGTGTTTAGAAGTGATACTCAGGAACTTCGAAAAGCATATGCTACAAAACAACCCCCAGATTTACAAGTACTTCGAAAACTCCTTGATATTCCTCAACAAAGAACCTATTCAGTGCTTAGAGCGGGTTTACTTCTCAGCACACAAAAACATCAAGTCAAAGAGCTTGCCTGCCTTCGGAAACATCAGAGGGCGTTCGCCTGTTTTGTTTCTGTCAGAAACTCCTTACTTGGACTCAAGTAAGTTTCTGGTGCAAAGAAGTGAAGGGTGGAACAAAGAAGAAGAAATCCAGTTTTACCAGTCTCGAATGAAGCTGCCTTTGGGATTGGGTTCTTGGGACAGCATTAAGTTCTTGCAGTCCTCAGTACTCAGCAAAAACGAAAAGATGTTTAAAAGCCACATCATCAAGAGTTTACTGGACTACAAGTGGAAGGGGTGCATTTGGTTGGTGTCAGTTGAGGCGCTTGTTTACTTGTGCTTTATAACTATGCTTTTAGTGCACTCTGCTGCCAAAGAGGAGCAAAGTTTTATTTTTGGGTTCCTTTACTTGTTTAACGTCTTGTTTACGGCAAAAGAAGTGCTGTTGCTGAAGGACTCTGGAGCTTTTTTTTCAAGTGACTCTTGGAACATTGTGGAGTCTGTTAAAATCATTCTGCTGTACGTGTACTTGATTTTTGAGGTGCCCAAAGCTGTCATACTGTCTTTGGTGATAATATTGGCCTGGATAAGGGGAATTGGTTACTTCCGGTTGTTCAAGCCTACAAGGTACTTGATTCGTTTGTTGATAGAGGTGTTTAAGGACATGGTTCCTTTCTTTTTGATAATGCTTTGTGCAATCTTTATATTTGCGGTTGTGTTTTTTATACTTGAAGTAGGGGACACTTTTACCACTGCACTTATTCACTCTTACATACTTGCATATGGAGAGTTCAACACTGAGGACTATGATACCTTTACTGGGTTGTTGTTTTTGTGTGCAAGTGTGCTGAACACACTAATACTACTTAACCTTATAATAGCTATTATGGGGGACACTTATGATAAGGTGACAGACATCATGGAAATTGCTGACAAAAAAGAATTTGCAACTTTGATTCTAGAAGCCGAAACTATGATGGTGTGGCGCAGAAGCCACAACAAGTGGGGTTTTTTACAAGAGTGCAGAATTGACGAGTCTTTTTCAAACGAAGAAAAAAACTTGTGGCAAGGAAAGATAAACGAAATCAAAAAGTCAGTTAAACGCGTTGACAAGAAGTGCAAACTTATGATGAAAGAAGTTAGGTACATCACCAAAAGCCTTGACAAGCTTCCAAAAACTATATCTAAAAGGATCAATAAAAGCTACTCTAGACAGAACTCAGGCCCTTCGCCTAACTTAGCTGGGTTCTTTTTCAGAATGCAAAAAGAACTAGCTAAAAGGAATGTAAGTAACTATTAAGTATATAAATGGAAAAAACCCTGAGACTTCCTAGAGTTAGTACAACAAACTCCATCAAAATATGCCCAGTCAACGCTAAAAAGGCTTTAAATACTTTCAGAAAAAACTATTCCGATCAGAACCTTAGAATATCGCTTAACAAGAACCAAGAACTTCTGGAACTCCCACCAATATCACCTGGCAGAATAAAAAAGTTAAGTTCAACATTCAGCTCAAAAATAAGTACTGCAAGGTTCCACCCTGAGAACCACAAACTAACAGAAATGACTGAAGAAATCGAACAACTGATTCAAGATTGTGAGTCAAAAAACTCCAAAGAGACTCAAGTACTTTTAAGCGAAATCAAAAGAAGCGAAAATGAACTTAAAAAAGTAGTCCAGCAAATTCAGTACTATAATAAAATCAAACCAAAAACCCAGAAAAAGAAGTCTGAAAGAGAACCCCAATATACTAAGGCAGAAGTCAAACGACTTATTGACGACTTGCGTAGGTTTGCCAAAAAAATTAAAGTTTAATCAGTAATTAATTATGAAAAGATTGTTTTCTTTCAAACATGTCCAACTTAAGTTTGAAGATCAAGCAAGAGAAGCCCTGCTAAGAGGAATCAAACTCATCAACCACACTGTAAGCGCAACTCTGGGACCAAATGTAATACCTAAGTAGGGGAGAAACGTAGCCTTTGACTACGAACTCGGAAAACCCAAGATTACGAAAGACGGAGTCACAGTGGCAAAGCACATAGAGTTCAGAAACAGCTGGGACGACTTAGCTGCAAAGCTCATAAAGTTTCCTGCGCACGAATCAAACGTCCAAGCAGGAGACGGGACAACTACTTCTACCATGATAGGGACTTACCTGATTGAAAGAAGCATTTACTACTTCAAGAAAGGAATTCACCCCATCACTATCAAAGAAAGCATTGGAAAGGCTTTTCAAATCGTTGAAAGTATACTCCAAGAAAGCAGCATTCCTGTAACTAGTGAAAGTGAACTGCTTGCACTTGCCAGAGTCGCTGTTAACAACAATGAGAAGGACGCTAAACTTGTAGCTGATGCTCTGTTGGCTACTGGAAAGCGTGGAGTGGTTTTAATTGAAGAAGGCTCGAGTTTTGAAAACCAGCTTATCGTAAGGTTTACCTAGATTTCAGAAGGACTCACTTTAAACAGAGGGTATGCTTCGCAGTACTTTATCACGGACACAGAGTTTTCAGAGTAAGTTTTACTTAGTGTTCGTCTAGAAAACCCTTTAATTCTAACAGCGAAGTGCAAGTTGCACGAACTAAAGCCCTTGTTGCACATACTAGAACACGCTAAAAAGTCAGGACGCAGCCTTTTAATAGCTGCAGAAGACGTTGACCAAGAAGTCCTAAGTACACTTTTGCACAACTTAGAAAAGTCAGAACTCACATGCTGTGCCATGAACTTTCCAGGTGAAGCCAACACTGAACTTTTAGAAGACCTAGCTGCCTTCACTAACTCTACACTGATTTCTAACACAAAAGACCTAAAAAACTCAGGGCCAGAGACGCTAGGAACTTGCAGAAGAGTGAGTATAGGAGAGGTTAAGTCTAACTTTTTAGGGGGAGAAGGCAACGTTTCAACTAGAACTCAGCAGTTAGAAGAGCAACTACTCTTGAGCGAGATGAACGAAGAAAAAGAAGTTTTGAGAGAAAGGATCTCAAGACTCTCTGGGAAAATGGCAGTCATTGAAATTGGAGTCGGAGGAGGCTCTTTAGCAATGGGCGAAAGAAGAGACCGCATTGTTGACGCACTCAACTCTGTCAAAAGCTCTTTTGAAAAAGGGTTTTTGCCTGGAGGAGCGACTTCACTTTTCTATGCAGCCAGGAAACTTTCTAAGATCCGCAACAACGACGAAACAGACATTGGAGTTAGGATGCTGCAAGAAGCAATGAAACTCCCCCTAGAAAGGATTTCAGAGAACTCCGAAGCAGGACTAGTAGTAACAGATATTCTGTGGGAAGAACCTGACGAAGAAGTAGGACTTAACGCAATGACTGGACAAATTGTAAACTTAGTAGACGAAGGAATCATTGACAGCACACACGTGGTACTAAACGCCCTGAGGAATGCAGTGTCTCTTGCCCAACTAGCTATTTCTACCAGCTGTGTAGTGGTTAGGCCAAAAAGATACGAACCTTCGAAACTAAACAAGTACCCCAAACAACCCTTTTAAGCTAAATTACGAAAAAATGGAAGCTAAGTCAACTTAAGTATAAATACATGTAAATGGCAATACCCCAAGAAGAAGCAAAAGTTCCTCATTTCCGTCAAATCTTTAACGAAAAAAAAGAAGGCGAGTCCGAAGAAACCCCTCAACGCGAATTTCCTCAACAAAGTTTTGACATAATGCCGATGTACCTCGAAGAAGACTCACCTCCCACTCCGTTGGGGCTAATTTTCGCGACCTTTTGTATGTTCCTGACTAGCGTCCTGATGATCATTTTGGGAATGGTGTACCAGGAAACCTACAAAGACTCCATTACAGGTTCCACTTTCCTGATGCTGGGAGTGCTCACCATCCTCCCAGGCCTGTACTTTGCTTGGCGCGCTTTCAAGACTATGCGCTCGCCTGGCTTGATTGAGAGAATGAATATGTTAGGTAATTAACTTAATCAGTGGAAGGAGAAGCTCTCACTCATCGAGTGTTAGGAGTATCATCACACCATATATTTCAGTAAATATGTATTAATTATGCCGAAGGCTGAAAAGAAGGAGCCATAGGACTTAAGTAAGTGTCTTCTAAGGCCTCCAGTAGGCCTTTTCCCAGGAGCTTCTGTGCAGTAAGGTCGTCTTCGAGTTCTTCAGTAGTTCCGTATTCATACTGCGGGAGGCTCCAAAAACTGCTGTAGGGGTCTTCTTTAGTAACTAGTTCCTTCCTAACTTCCCCTGAAACAGATACCCACTCAATGGTGTACTTCTCAGCACCATTGAACCCTTCCCAGGTTTTTCTCGCAGCCGAGTGGCTAGGGAATTTCAGCAGTGCGTATGTAAAAGATTCGTGGTAGATATGTACATCAACTACTCTACTTGTGTTGCTGAACAGCCTAAGAACTGAGTCAGAGGTGTCTGAAGGCAAGAGCGGAGAGACTCTTAAGAACCTAAACAAAGAGTTGCCGCTAGGGACAAGTTGTTTCCGAAGGCTTTCCAGAAGGTTGCTGAGTTTGTCTTGGTCCATAAAGATGCTTTGGAACTGCTTCAGGAGGGCTATGGCTTGTGAGGTGTTGCCTTCCTGATGCAGAATGCTAGCTAGGTCTTTGACTGCAGACTCAGTTCTCTCTCCTGACTCTATTGCTTGTTGGTAGTAAGTTTTGGCAAGGTTAAGGTCTTTGTGGATGTACTCTGCCCGCTTGGCTTTAGCGTAGGGGGAGTTTCCTTTTGGAATTGGAAGTTGTGAGTAAGTCTTCTGAGGAGTGCGGGGAGACTTTTTGAGCTGGTCTTGGTACTTTGTGTTGATTTTTTTAAGTTTGGTTTGCTCTGTTCTGGGATTCCGTGCTAAACTGGACCGTGCCATATATATATTATTACTTCAAAAGGGATTACTTACTTGGCATGGTTCTTTGAAACTTATAAGTAAGTTTGGTGTTCCATTAGGGGTGCAAAGGCTTAACTAGTTCCTAAAGTATTTAGTCGTAGGGTTACTAGAACAAGTTGTTGGTTTTGTATTAGAGCAGTAACTGAAAATAAGTAGTTTCAGAATGTAATGCTAAACAATGAATTCTAGGTATTTAAAATGGAAAACCCCAATCCTCTTATGAGGCGGCGCTTAACACCGCTGTCAGACCAAACTTCGCAAGACTTTGAAAACCGACTAAGAGCTGTTCAGAACCCAGGGTCTTTGCTTGCGTCCAGACCTAGATTTGAAAAGAGGCCCCTAGCTCTACCATCTCGAAAAACCCGGACTTCAGCAGCAGTCAACTTAGCAATAGCAGCAGAAGACCAGTTGCCAGAAGATTACTTAGAAGGAAAAGACACAGTGGAAAACGTTTTGTTCTCGTCACTTAACCAAGACCCTGAAGAAGTGCACACCTATGTAGAAAGCCTTGCGACAGGGAAGTTTTCTAAGATGCTGAACAACGAAATTGTTATGGATGAAACTTTGGCTTCTTACAAGCCTGTTTCTGACAACGAGAAAGAAGTAGTGGTTTACAAAAAGCTCGAAGAGTGGAGTTACAGACTCCACAGGTTCTTTTTGCTTTTGCAAGGGTTCTTGGCGGGAATTTCGCTGTTGCATATTTATTTGATATACTTCAATGACGACAACGAACAGTTCATACAGGTTTATGGCCAGATAGCTAGGATAGTGGGGACTTTGTTTTTTATTTTTACGTTTTTTGCGTTTGTGGGAATACTGCACAGACTAGTTAACGAGTACAAACACTACAGAAAGATCTTAGAAAGTGTAGTCGACTACGATATTGAACAGCATAGAGCTCCTTACTACATTGCTTGGTTTTGTGCTTTGTGTTACGGGTTTTCTTACTTAGTTACAGTGTACAACGCTGACTTCGTAAGTGAAATGCACTATAAAGACGCTGAAAACTCAGACTGGGCGTCTACTGAAGGAATCAGTTCGAGTTTTGAAACAAAGCTTCAGATTTGGTCAGTTTTAAGCGTGCTGCGGTCAATTTTATGTATAGTAGCTTGGGTGGTTATTTGTATCAAAAGCAAGTGGAACATAGGCACGCTTTTCAGAATGAAGTTAGACAGCATTGAAGAAAGAGAAGAAATGAACCTGTTTAGTTACTTAGAAGGGTTCTACAAACACCTTTTTTACGGGAATCCTTATTTAAGTGAAGGAGTTTACTTTTTAGACCAAAAAAAGGATAATTAATGTTCCAACTTATAATAATGGGAGCAACTTGCTCAAGTAAAGTAAAAAGTTCGCCAGTCCTTAGTAAAAGACGTTTTAGAGTGAAATGCAGAAAAAACATTTGGGACTCTAAACTGAGAAAGTACAGTAAAAGTATTAAGACTTTAAAAGCCAAAAACCCTTGTCTCTTTCGAGGCTTGTTGTTCTTAGGAGCGCCTAAAGAGTACAGATGGGAAGCTTGGAAAGTAGCCCTTAACTACAAGCCCCAGCATAACAACTACGCACTACTTAGAGTTTACTGCGAAGAGAACTCTGAACTTTCGATAAAAAAAGACCTAGGAAGGACTTTTCCTGAAGAGGGTTACTTCGAAGAGGGGTCTTCAGGAAGGAGGTCCCTTTACAACATACTTACGGCCTTTGCAAGTGCACACCCTGAAATAGGGTACTGCCAAGGAATGAACTACCTTGTAGGAATTTTGCTGTTAGTGTCAGGCGGAAACGAAAGCGAAGTCTATGGAGTGCTGGAACAGCTTTTGGGAGAACTGGGCTTCTCGGGACTTTTTGACTTTGGGTTTCCTTGTGTGAAGGAACTGTGCTCTAAGTTCCATTCTGGTTTAAACAAGTACTGTAGAAAGGTTTCAATGCATCTAAACGAAATAGGAATGGACGACAACCTTTGGCTAGTAAAGTGGTTTATGACGATGTTTGCGTACTCTTTGCCTTTCAG
This sequence comes from Fabrea salina, assembly GCA_022984795.1. Classification (NCBI taxonomy): domain Eukaryota; phylum Ciliophora; class Heterotrichea; order Heterotrichida; family Fabreidae; genus Fabrea; species Fabrea salina. The sequence continues at coordinate 147,221 of JALIHJ010000033.1, read as the reverse complement.
TAAAGTAGTTAGGATTTGGGATGCAGTGTTTGCAAAAGGAATGCACTACATGGTCAACATTTCACTGGGACTTGTAACACTAATAAAAAAGAGTATACTAGAGAAAGACTTTTTCCAAGTAGCTGAGTTCCTACCTCTTCTTGAAACGGTTAAGCTAGACACTGACTTTTTAATTAGATGCTCTAAGCAATTCAAGGTCTCTAGTGAACTCGAAGACTACTCAACTGACACAGATACCCAGTATACATAAAGAGTTATAAAATAAGACATGTTTCAGCGCAGCAGCTCTTCCGGTGGTGTTCGTTTTCAACCAACCCAGTGACTGTTTCTTCAAGGCGCTCAACAACTTCTTTGAGCCACTGGTGTTCTTCTTCTTTTTCTCTGATGAGTTCCCTACTGGAGTCTAGTTTGTAGTTTAGGGATTCAATTGTTTGTTGAAGTACCTGCAATTGGTCGTAAGCTGCACAATTAGGCGAACAAGGTTTGAGTAGGACGTCCTGGACTAAGGAGTTGTTGGGTGAGTGTCTGATGTTCTGTAGGTGCTTAAGGAGGTCTGAAGTGACTTGCGGATTGGAAGAAAGGAATTCTTGTGTTTTTTCCGGTGTTAAATTTGAAAGTGCTTGTAAGTAACTTGAAGTGTTTTCTTCTAGTGATTTCTCACTGGTTTGTGAAGAGTCATCGTAGTACTTAGGAGCGTACTCACTTTCTTTTGAAGCTTCTTGGGTTTCTGCGCTTTGGTTTGTAAATTGAGTCTTTCTGGGATTTTTATATTCCATTTAATAAATATTTAACTACTTAAGTGCAGGTGCACTGAACTACTAAGAATATTAGGCAGAATTCCAAGTGGAGAATTGGGGGCTTTATAATATGGATGAAAGATCTGCTTTTTTGGAACTCTACACCGAGTCACTTATAGAACTCAACAAGCAACAAGCAGAAGAACTTAAAAAGAACTTACTCTACTTAAAAGAGTTAATACTTAAAACTTCCCCTGCAACACAAAAAACCCTTAAACTGGAGGTAACTGGTTGCTTTTCAATTTTCCCAAAAACTACTTACAGAGCTTTGGAGAACCCTAGAAGTTCCTTAGAAGTCCACAAGTTTGGTGTTGGGTACTTGCCTAAAAGTTACTTGTTCCAGTACAAAGCTCCTTTAAAAAGGAAAAGACAACTCCTGCCCCTGAGAGAAAAAATTTCCAGACACTCCAAAACTAAGTGTTGCAAATGGATCAAAAGTATTATCCGGGAAATTAAGTAACTATAAATGGACTTAGAAAACGAAGTCATCCGCCTCAAAAACCAAGTAGCAATGCTTAAACGCACCCAGATTCAAGACCACCAAGCGTATAACGTTTTACTTGAAGAAAGAAACGAACTGGCTGCAAGACTCCGCGACTCACAAAGCACCAGACTTCCTAGCTCACAAGAAATGGGAGAAACTTTGGAACCCCACAACGAAGGTCCTTATCAGTACATTCACAGGTCCAATCAAGAACTGTTTAAGCTAGAGAAAATGTACTCAGGAGACTACCCCACAAAAACCAACGAAACAGAAAAAGTTTCACCTTCAAGCATGGAGTATGTAATAGTAATGCCTAACCCTGACTTCACCAACGAAAACATTAGGTTTATCACTGAAAGACAAGCTGAAAAGATCTTTAGAAAAGCCTTTTTGCCCGAGTACACTAGACACCAGCACATTGTGCGCAACAACGAACGACTTGAAATGACTGCTTTTCAAAAGAGCTTTGAAAAACTTACTAGTTTTGGGGAAGGAAAAAAGTACAAAGAAGGAGGAAGGATCTCTAGGTCGTCGTTTGGGGCTTTTATAGACCACGGAGGCACAGCAAAGGACTTTGTTTCTTTAATTCGAAACATTCTTTTATTCAAGCTGACCTGCAACATAGGACTTCAGACTAGACAAGTGCTTTCTTCTAACGGACGCTACATATACATACTTATTTCAGCAAGCGAAGCTGAAATAGAAGCTGAAGCCGAAAGAATAGGCTACGACATGCAGCTGGAAATAGGAATGACTGACCTTTCTTCTTTGGAACCCTGTGACGACTCTTTGAGGCCTTTAAGAGTACTTGAATGCTACGACCCTGATGTCAACAAGATGCTTGATGAACTCCACAACTACCACCAAGAAATGTTTGAAGGCCTTAAGTTCGTAGGTGGGCAAATAACTAAGTACAAACCCAACGGACTAAAACCTGACCACTGGCACGCTTACAGACTGTTCCTAGCTCAAATCAAGAACGGTCTGAAACTAATAGAAGGAATGGTTCTACCAGAGAACTTCAGAATGTTTTTCTACCACAAACTCATAAGAAATTCTATGAAGAACGCAAACAGGTCTGTGAGCGAAAAGTACCCCATTCAAAACTTGTGGCAAAAGCTCAAACTAAACAAAGCCCAAGGCGCCTACACAGACTTTGTGAAGAAAGTAGACCCTTCTACGGGTGAAGACAGTTTTAAAAAGCTTTGGAAGACTCACAGAGTAAACGAGAAGGGCAAAAGGTCTGCTTTCAGAAACACAGACCGACTTAAACTTATTTTGTCAATGCTTTATAGAAACGTAGCTTTGCACGAGCTCCAAAGCAGAGGCCTGGTGTTTTGTCACTTTCCTCTGCACAATCACTGGGAACTTTATGGAAAGCCCCGGTTTCCTGTGGACGAAGAAACCAACACTGAAGTCACTAATTTACTGGAAGCCCTGGACCAAGTAAGTGAAGATAAACACTACAAAGGACTAGTCAACGAATGGTGCAACACCTTTGTAGACACTAATTTGCCCCTTAACCGAATCAGGAACTACTTCGGGGAAAAAATAGCTATGTACTTTGCTTTTGTGAGTTTTATGGCTAACTTTATAATGGTTCCAGCAATCATAGGAGTGGGGTTGTTTGTAGTGCAGTTAGTGTTTGACTCAGACAAGCCCTTAGTTAAGTTCTTAAACGCAGGGTTTTGTTTGATGATGGCAGTTTGGGGAACGTGCTACTTAGAGTTTTGGAGACGCAAAGAAAGGTGCTTAGCTATAAAGTGGGGACAAACTGATTTCAAGGAAGAAGAAATAAACCGGCCTCAGTTCAAAGGAGAGAAAAGAAGGTCTCCAGTGACTGACGACTTGGACGAGATCCACTTTCCCAACAGTGTGCGGAGGAAGTTTTTTTTAATTGGGTTTATGGTGTCAGTGGTATTGATTTGTTTTGTAATCAGCATTGTAAGTCTGCTTTACTTTTTAAAGTGGCAGTTGACGGACAAAATGACACTTTGGGGAGTAGATTGGGCTGGACCTACAGTTTCTTTGATCAACGCTATTCAAATCCAAATTTTCAACTTTATCTACGAAAAAATAGCAGTTAAACTCAACAACCTTGAAAACCACAAAACTCAGAGTGAATACGAGAACTCTTTGATCATCAAAACTTACTTGTTTCAGTTCGTGAACTCCTTTAACTCTTTGTTTTATATTGCTTTTTTGAAAACTAACGTTGAAGGGTGCATTGTTTGGGCAGGTTCAGAAAAGGAACAGAAAGTAGGAGCTAGTTGCATGGACGAACTCTTTGTTCAACTAGTAACTTTGTTTCTAGTTACTTTTTTCAAAAACATAGTTGAACTAGGCATACCTTTTGCTAAGTACAAGTTTAAGAGGAAAGAGTTCCAAATAAAAAAGGCAGACCGCAAAAAGTTGTTGTCTTTAGTTTCAAACAGTAACTTTGATACTTTAAAGGAGGACATAGACACCCAAATCCAGTTGCCTCCTTATGTAACTAGAGAAGTAGACGGGACTCTGGATGACTACTTAGAACTGGCTGTTTTGTTTGGCTACATAACTCTGTTTGCCGTGGCCTTTCCCCTTTCATGTGTGCTTAGTTACTTTGCTTTGTTGTTAGAAATCCAAGTGGACAAATTTAAACTGCTTAACTTAGTTAGACGCCCCCAGCCAATGGGTGCCAAAGACATAGGTACTTGGTGGACGATATTTAACTTCAACTGCATAGTGGCAGTGTTTACTAACGTGGCTTTGCTTGTGTTCACAGCAGAGACTTTTGAGGACTGGCAAGTTTCTTCAGAGAACAAGTACGTGACTTTTATCTTTTTTTCTTTTATTTTGTTGGGCTTCAGAGGGTGGCTGAGGAGTGGAATTCCTGAGATTCCTTTTAAGTACCAAATTGTTTTGAAAAGACACCAAGCCATTGTTGAAAAGTACTTAAGAGCTGGAGACACCATAGGCATTGGGTACAAGGGAGACCTAGAAATACAACTTAACCCTAAGATACACTGCACTCTAAGTCCAAGTGAAGTTGAACTTCCTACTGCAAATGCAGGCAACTCTCTAGATTTAATTTAAGGATTTGCCTACAAATTTATAAGAAATGGATGCTTCAGTATGGGCTGTTTTAATTGCATTGTTTGCCGATTCAGTTATTTTCTTAGCTGAGTTCACTTTGTTTGTGTTGTACCGAAGGTTTAGGAACAAACCTATTAACCTAACGGTAGAAGGAAGGCAAATAAAAGAGCCTGTTTTCTCGGAGTCCGACACACCAATTCTTCAGTTGATGAAGCTAGTGTGGAGCATTCCTTACAGAGACATGAACAGACACTGTGGAGTAGAAGGACAGCTTTACCTAGCTCTCCACATGGTGATGGGGTTCGGACTAGGTATCATGGCTGTTTTTGGTTGCGGTGTGTTACTTCCAGTGTACGCAAGTGGCAGCAATAAGGTTGAAGACGACATGAACAACCTAAGTATTGCTCACATTCTTCAAAACGACGACATGATGGGTTCTGTGGTTTTCTTTTTGTTTTTCTTCAGCACAGGAATAATAGGGATAATCGTAGCTTACTGCAAGTATGTCCACTTAACACTCAACGCTCCTACAGAACTCAACTTAACTATTGACAGGTTCACTGTGGAGATCCAAAACCTTTCAAGAAAACTCGACCCAAACACTGCTGTGGAAATGCTTTATGACATGCTTAAGCAGCAGTTTGGGGAGGAAGTTTTAAGTGTCTACGTGGTTCCTAACTTTGCTTTGGCATATCAACTTAACCAAAAGAAAAAACTCTGCGAAAGCAAACTTAAGCACTACAGAACCTTTGAAGAAACTAAAGGCTACCGAAAGCAGTTCAAGAAATATAAGTTCTTTGGGGAAAAGTTCGATGCTATAGAGTACCTAGAAAACAAAGTAGCTGAGTACCAAATTAAGTGCCAAGAAGCTACTCATGAAGGAAGAACTAAGTCTTCTGGATTTGCCTTTGTAGTTTGCAGAAGCAACGACTCGGCAGTTAACACTTTAAGAAACCTAAAACGAAACAACGACCAGTTAAAAAGCAGCAAATGGAAACTAAGCATTTCGCCTCCTCCAGGAGAAATCAAGTGGGAGAACCTAGAGAAACACAAAAAAACCTTTTTTTTGTTCAAACTTGCACTTTACTGTGCTTTCTTTCTGTTTTTCTTTCTGTTTTTGACGCCAACTGCTTTGTTGCAAGCGTTAATAGTTATTTTAGAAGTTATTGAGGCCAAGCCTGTTTACGAAGGGTTTTTTGGCCAGATTTTGCCTTCGTTGATACTGTTGTTGTACCTTTCTTTGATTGTGCGACAGACTGTGCTTGCCATGGTCAAGAAAGAAAAACTCAGCAACAAAAGCAAAGACACTGTAAGTGCTTTGTTTAAGTTCTTAGTTATTATGATTACTTACACCTTTATGGTTCCTTTGCTGAACCTTCAGGTGCTGACTGCTTTGGAAATGATCTTTTCAGGGGATTTTAAGGGCTGGGAAAAGGCTATAGCTAATAACGCAGCTATTTCAGGTCAGTTCTTTACGATTTACATTATCCACTTGACCTTTTTGAAGAACGGCTCGGATTTTTTGCAAATCCCTAAAATTTTTAGGGTGAAACTTAGGCAGTGGAAGTCTGTTTGTGAAGAAGAAAAACTTATGGCCTACGAAGCTTACGAGTTCAGGTGGGCTTACGAGTACGGAGTTTCCATTTCAGCATTTTTTATCATACTTTCTTTTTCAGTGGCTTATCCTCTTATACTAGTTGCTGGAACTGTGTTTTGTGTAGCTAGGTACTTCACAGCCAAGTACAACTTGCTGTGCTTTTACTTCCCTTTGAAACACACAACTGGAACTAGAATTCCTAACTACATCATTAAGGTTTTGCTGAGTGCATTGTTGTTTTTCTCTCTCTTCACTTGTTTGCTGTTGTTTTTGAACGACAACTTTGTGTACTTAGTGCTAGCAGGAGTGCTGATTTCGGTGTTTGTGGTTTTTGTAGGGGTTCTTATTTGGAAGAAACCCAAAATCGAACGGGCTTTAGAAAAAGGGTTTTCGAAAAAAGAATACAGTGAAGATGGAATAGTGTTTCCAGAAGACATTGTGAAGTACTACCATCCTTTTCAGGACTCAAACGACTCACCCAGTTTCGGAATTAACTAATAAAGTTATAAAAAATGGATTCTGGCTATACTAAGCTCAAAGATGAAACTTCCTGGAGGCACAAATACGATTTTCTAGGCATCTTCTATGCAAACGTATTTTTTGCATGCGTTTCGTTTTCAATAGTAATGCCTTCAATTTGGAAGTACATCGAAAAGCACAATGGAGATGAATACTTCCTGGCATCGGTTCTGCTGATATACTCATTAGGAGAATTTTTAGGGTCGTTGTTCTTTGGGTACCTGCACAACTACAACACCACTAAGTAAGGGTTACACAGGTTCACCATGTTGAGTTGCATCTCCACAGGACTTCTAGGAAGCGTTTTGTACTTTTCAGCGGACTACTTCCAGGACGACATGGCTTTGTGGCTGATATTCAGCGCAAGGTTTTTGCAGGGCTTGTGGACGGGAGGTCAGCAAGCTATAGAGCAGTCTTACGTGTCAGAAGTTGTTGAAGACAAAGAAAAGTTAATGGTTCTGAGTGAATTGGGGATAGCAGCAGTTTCTGGGTTCATCTTAGGCCCTGTTTTTGGAATAGTTCTGTCAATGCTGGACGTACAAATAGGGCCGCTAGTTAAGATTGACAAGTACACCTCACCTGGGTACCTCCAGACCATTTTAACGATAGTGATGTTTTCAATAATCCAAAGCAGCTTTCGGGAAGTTCACCCCCACAACAGACCTGGAAGAGTCAACGAAACCAAAAACGAAGAAAGCATTCCTCCTAGCAAAGCAGGAATTGGAGTGTGTTTGTTTCTCTGCTTAATCATTTTTAATGGTTTTGCGGTGCAAGAGACAATCACCACCCCACTAGTTACTGATACAGCCCACAAGTACTCCGAAACCTTTGACTGGGAAGTAACTGCTTCATACGCTATTTTTGCTGGTTCCGGAGTGCTAAGCATTATTGCTTTTGGAGTGATTCACTTCATTGGAGACAAAGTTGACGAAAGGAAACTTGCACTAGTAGGGCTTGGAATGGGGGCTTTAGGGTGGATTTGTTTGATAGACTACCAGTACAGACAGATCAACCTAGGTCTGTTTTTCTTCGGTTACGTGTTCATTTCTGTCAATTTCCCCATTGCCAGGAATGTGGTTTTCACTATGGCTTCTAAGATAATAGGACCTAACAGAGCAGGCGGGTACATGGGGTGGATGCTTGCAGTAGGAGCTATTTCAAGGATGCTAGGGCCTTTTTGGGCAGTCCAGTCTTTGTCTATTTCTTTGAAACTATGCTTCGGATCAACAGGGGGGTTGTTCCTAGTCTCAATGGCGGCTTTGGCGATATACTGGAAGCAGTGTGCGCCTCACCAAGAAACCAGGAAAAGCAGTATACAGATACACATGTCTTCTCCCGTTTCGAGTTCAAGCATAGGTTATAAATCTAACAAACTAAATTAGACGTTAATTTCATATTTGAAATGAGTGAGTTGGACAACATCCGTGTAGCTGTGCGTGTAAGGCCGATTTCTAGCAAAGAAGTCTCCGAGTGCAACGGAAGAAGGTGCTTGCAAGTCAACGAGGACAAAACCTCCATAGTCCTTGACTCCAAACCATATCCCCGAACCTTCAATTACGACTTCGTTGGAGACGAAGACATTACGCAGGCCGAACTCTTTGAAACTATCGGCAAGCCTATAGTTGCAAGTTGTCTTTCAGGCTACAACGCAACTATATTTGCTTACGGACAAACTGGGGCAGGGAAGTCCTTTTCGATCGTGGGCCCCGCCAATATCGAAGCAACCCAACAGTCTCCCGACAAAGGACTGCTGCCTAGGTCCCTGGAGTTTATGTTTGACTGCATCAAAAAAGAAATCAAAAGGTCTGCTGGAATAGAGTTTTTAGTTAAAGCTTCTTTCCTCGAAATCTACAACGAACAAATTAACGACCTTTTGAGTCCAGACATGAAAAACCTTTCAGTTAGAGAAGACGAAAAGAAAGGTGTGTACGTAGAAGGCTCCTGCGAAGAAACAGTTATGGGGCTCCAAGAAGCCATAGAAATATTTGAAAGGGGAATTAGAAACAGGCATGTAGGAGCAACACTCATGAACAAAGAAAGTTCCCGGTCGCACTCTATCTTCACTATTACAATAGAAAGCAAAGAAAAACAAGAGAGTATCTGGAACTACAGGTGCAGCAGATTCAACATTATTGACCTTGCAGGCTCTGAAAGACAAAAACTCACAGGGGCCGCGGGGGGCAGACTCAAAGAAGCTGGCATGATCAACAAGTCACTTTCTACTCTGGGGAACGTTATCAACTCCCTTGTAGAGCTTGCAGAGGGCAAGTCAAGGCATGTGCACTACAGGGACTCTAAACTTACCTTTTTACTCAAAGACTCTTTGGGAGGCAACTCGAAAACCTGCATCATCGCAAACATCAGTCCAGCTTCTTCTTGTTTTGGAGAAACTTTAAGCACTTTGCGCTTTGCAGAGCGAGCTAAACTAGTGCGCAACAAAGCAGTGGTTAACGAAGACACTGTAGGGACTGTGAAGGAACTCAGAGAAGAAATCAGGCAACTAAAAGACCAACTCCAAAACTATAAAGCACTTAAGTCAGCAAACTCCAGTGAAGGAGTGTCTGACTACTCTTTGCTAACAATGAACCAAAGAGTAAAAGAAGTCGAAGAACTTTTGGCTGAAAACATGAAAATCAGACTGCAGTCTGAAGCTGCTTTGCAAAAAGAAATCGAGAGTAGGGACAACTATGTACAAGCACTAATGAGCACAATTGAGAAGTACGAAAAAAAGATAGAGTCTAACAAAATGATCATCAAGTTCAGAGAAGACATGATTAACAAACTCAAGCAAGGCAATGATTCAAACGAATCCGAAAAACTAAAGGAGGAAAACGATATCCTGAGGAAGGAAAATGAAAACCATCCTATTGCTGCTAAACTTTTTGTGGAGAACGACGCCCTCAAGCACCACATTGAAGCACTTAGGTCTGAGTACAAACTGGCCCCTGAGTCCTTGTCTAAAAGACTAAAAGACAACCAAGAGTTCCTTGAAAAACTCCAAGCTAACCTTCGCAAGAGTTGCGACGAAAGAGAGCAACTAAAGATGCTTTTGAACAACTACAGTAAGTACAGGAACGGAGAACTAGTAAGCACTCCTGAAAGAGAGAAACAAGACGAACTCGAAAACGAAATAAAAGAACTCCACGAACAAGTAAGCGACTTAAACAAAACCTTAGAAGAAGAGAAACTTAAAAACCAAGAACTAGAAAGCCAACTTCATTTTGCTTACTCCAAAAAAAGAGATGACGAAATCATGGAGTCCAGTGACTCAGAGTGCAGCACTCCTAGTGTTTCGTGCCAGAAATGCTCTAACAAACCAAATGAAATGCAAAACATAATACACTCACTTGATTCTATGAGCAACGAATTAGAAGAACACCGTGAAACGATCTCTAAACTCAAAAGCCAACTTAACTTTGAAAAGAAACAAAAAGAACAAAGCCTGCAGAACTTCGAAAAACAAACTAAAGACCTCCAAAAAGAACTTGAACAAAAAGAAGCTGAACTTCAAAGCCACATTTTAGAAATCGAAAACTTAACAGCTGAAAACCAGTACTTAAACACACAACTTCAAAACTTAAACGAAGCTTACCAAGAAAAAGACGAAGTGTACATTAATATTTGCAGTCAGTATGAGTCTGCACGTTCGAGTTACGTAGCCCACGTAGACTCGCTTAAACAAGAAATACAAGACTACAAAAATTACCTTCAAGAAAAAGAAAAAGCCATTGCACAAAAAGACCAAGAAGTCCAAAAGACTTACCAACAACTTAACTACTACTCAACTCAGCACGAAAACATTCTTCAGCAAATCCAAGACTTAGAAGTTAACTCCCTTCAAAAGCACTTAAACCAAGTTGAGGAACTCAAAAGCGAAATCTACCAAAAAGAAAAAATAATCCAACAAAAAAACACTGAAATAGAAAGAGCCACTTTCCAGCTGAGTAACTACAACACCCAATATCAAGCACTCTCAACACAAATAGAAACCCTTCAAAAGGAACTTTCCCAGAAAAACAAACAAGTCTCAGAACTATCCCAAAAACAGTCCAACCAAGAAGAACTCCAAAACCTACACGAAAAGTGCTCCTTCTTCCAAAAAGAAGCTGCTAAAGCTAACGAAGAAATCCAAAAAACCATTAAAAACCGAGAAGAAATGCTTACACAGCTAAAGAGACTGCAAGAACAAGAGTACTCCCTTCACAAACAGCAAGAGTCCCTACAAGAACAGCTAAACTCCACCCAAAAGGACAACTTAAGGCTGAGAAGAGAAAACGAAAAACTCTCTAAAGAAAACGCCAAACTAACTGGCCACAACAACCCCCAACAGAAAATAAAACTTCACGCCAGAATGAAAGACGAAAACAACCAACTCAAGGAACAAAACTACAAACTCCGTGAAGAAAACTCCAAAAAGACCGAAGCCCTCAACAACCTTAAGAAAAAATACGACACTCTTGCTAAGTCCAACGGAGTCAGGCAACTAACTGACATTGAAGAGTACCACTACAAACAGCAGATAGGCGAACTTCAAAGCCAAATCAGCCTTAAAGAAAACAAACTTAAGGAAGAACTAAGAGGCCTTTACTACGAAGTGCCAGAAAACGCTGATGCTGTGGACTTTGCGGTGGAAGTTCTGAATTCTTACAGCTCCAGTCAAAAACTACTTCAAGACAAAGACAAAGAAATACAAAGACTGACTTCGCAGCTCAGTATCAAAGAAAACGAAGCTTTTCTAATAAAACAAAAGTCAGAAATAACTGAAAATAGGTGGGCACTAAGCCCTTTAAATAAAGGTATATAATTTAAAATGTCAAACGAGCTGTTTAATGAATGGGAACTTCCTCCGATTTCCCTTGGTGACTGTGCAGTGGGCGACTACATTCAAGATTTGTAAGTTTAACTTAGTGAGCCTGTGTTCCGCACACAACCACCTCCTAAACAGTTTGAGCTGGACGCAAGCTGCAGCTCCTCGCCTCTCAGTTCTAAAAGTGGATTTTCCATTAAAACTTTTTCTTCAAACAAACTTAGAAGGAGCTTTTCTTCTAGGTCTTTTAAAAAGTCTAAGTTGCAGACTCCTTTTAGTTTGGGCAAAAACACCAGAAAGAGCAGCGTGAGTTCTGGAATAACTAACTTGACTCTTAACACTCAACAATCTTTAAAAAGAAAAAGCACTTGCTTCACAGATGCTTTTAGAAGCTTTAGAAGAAACAGAATTGCTCCTGTCAATCACTGGAAAAACGAACAACTTGTTTACGAAGACGGAAACTTAGTAGGGGCCTACTTGAAACAACCCCTTTCTAACACTCCTAAAAAACCCAAACTAAATCCTAGAACCAAACCAGACTGCAAAATGCCAGTTAACAAAGACTCGAAACTAGTTTTGGACAAAGTGATTTTTCCAAAAGCTAACTGGAGCAGTTCTGTAGTAGTTGAAAACAAAGACTTTTCAATACTTGTAGTGGGCTTGAACAAACACCAAACCTACAACGGAAACTCCAAAGAGTTCAGGGTCTTCGGGACTGTACTTATGTCAGGCAGAGATAGCTGTGTAATTACACTCAACCAAACTAGTAAGCACTTAAGCCAATGGGATACTTTTATTATACCCAAACACAATCTTTTTGAAATCAAAAACTCAGGCAAATTGCATCTAAAAGTTCACTTACATATCAACAAGTTACTTTCTATAGAATAATTTTTAATTCTTACTGACTTACTAGGTCTTTTTGGGGTACTTGGGTGGTGTTTTTGGCATCTGCAATTCCGATGTCCAAAGATTCTCTTAGTTGGGCGTAAGAGTAGTCATATGGGAATTCCGTTTCAGGCAACTTCTTGCCAGGTGCAATCAAAGTTTTAAAGTTCACTTGAGGGTACTCTTCAATTGCTACGTTGTAAACACGCATCACACCGTCATAAGCTACTATTTCAAGGTACCTCTTCAAAGAAGGAATTGAGGTGTAGGTGGAAGCATCTACCTTTTGGATCTTTTTGTTGCTGACCAAAATAGTGTCTACTTCAATGTTAGAGTTGCTGTAGCCCATTTGGTGGCAAGCATCCACAGCTCTGTCGATGTCGACAGTGAACTTTACGGTTCCGGAAACTAACTTGAGGTTGGTGTAGTTGACGTAAGGGAACCATACAGGGTCGGCAGCACTGGCCATAACTCCGTATTTCATGGCTTGAGTGGTTTGTCCACTGGAGTTGAAAAATGCGTACTTTCCAGTCTTCAAGTCAGTGGCTCCTACTCCAAGGAACCTTTGGGCTTGTTTTACGTACATTCTATTGATAGTTTGGTTCATGGGTGCGGAGTTGTAAAGTCCAGATTCATCTAGAAGTCCAGTGATGTACCACCCGTACCAGTCTTCGTAGAACTGCTTGTACTGGAAGTTGTTCCAAAACTCCAAAAGGCTAGTTGCTGCTTCGGACTCTTTCCCTTTAGGGTACTGAGAAAGCATCATAGCGTTGATAGCTCCTACTCCATTTCCAGTGACAACATCCCACTCTACTTCGTAGGTATTTCTGTTTTGGATCAGCCCTACGATAGCTCCTGCCTGGTAAGCCCCGTTATCATGGCCACCAGCTAGGCAAAGAGCCCTGCACTTGGTTCCTTGGGCACTTACTGCAGCTGCAAGCAAAGCTACGAACACCAAAGTTTTCATTTTATTTTTTCGCCAGCAACATGCCTAATACATTAAATGGAATCCCAAATAAAGCAACTGCAAAAGGAAAAAGACCTAGCTATAGGGGAGAAGTTCCTAGCTATAGCTAAGCAAAAAGAACAACAAGAAGAAATCCAGGAACTCAATAACAAACTTCAGGCGTATGAAGGCACCCTTGTTGATCTCAAATTCAAACTTGCAAACATGACTGACGAAAACGAATCACTCAAGTACAAAGCAGAGTACTTAGAGAACCTAAAGCTGCAGTATGAACAGCAGATTGCCAAACTTTCACAACAAAACGAGCTTTACAAGAAACAAATAGACTTTTACATGCACAAAATATCTAAAAGAAGCACTTACTCAAACAGAAACACTCCAAGGAAGCCTTTGCCCCTTAGCAAAAACATCAGGCCTTTTCCTTCAACTGGGATAAAACTGAACTTCAACACTAGCAACAGGCCATCCCTCAACGCTTCACTCCAAAGCGAAGACGACAGGCGTTCTTACGTTTCCAACCACTCTCCTAGAAACTCAGAATTTATTTAAGTGTTTTCCAAGTAATAAATGGAAAGTATTAGGTTTAAACTCCGAGTGCTAGGAATTTACTTGAGTGTTTTTTGTAATGCGTTTGTTTTTACTTTGGTGTTTCCTTTCGCAAGTAAGTTCGTGATGGACACCGGAAAGTCGGACTCAAGAAGTGCTACGGGTTACTGGGTTGGAATCCTTACGTTTTCGCTTATGTTGGGAAGGGCACTAGCTTCTCCTATCTTCGGAGTTATTTGTGACAAGTGGGGACGCAAGCCAGTGATGCTAGTAGGGCTGTTTTCAACTATAGTGTTTTCAGGTCTTTTTGGAGTTTCACAGAACTACTGGTGGGGAGTGTCCATTAGGTTTTTAACGGGATTTTTCACTCCGCTGTCACTAGTGTGCAAAACGCTTTTATCAGAAACAATGCCAGCAGACAAACAAGCCTCAGCAATGGCTTGGTTTGCAATGTCTTGGCAAACAGGAAACATCAGTGGCAACGTAGTAGGGGGCATTTTGGTTGACCCAGTGAGTTCAGGAATAGTAACTGGGGGCATTTTGGCGGAGTTCCCTTATTTGCTTCCTAACCTTGTGGCTAGTGGAGTTGCAGTAGTCACTACGGTTTTAGTAGTGTTTACTTTGGACGAAACTCTGAAAACAGACCAACAGAAAACTAGTCAAGACTCTAGAACAATATGGGACATAGCAAAAGAACCTGTTGTGTTGAAGATTTTGGTAGTTTATTTTTCGCTGTGTGTTAATTCAACAGCTTACCACGAACTTATATCTCTTTGGTGTTGGGCTAGAAAAGAACACGGGGGCTTTGAGTTCAGAACTGAAGACATAGGAATCACTCTAGGAATTAGTTCGACTTTTCTTTTGTTGTTCCAAAAAAGAATACACTCTTACTTTGTAGGTAAGTACGGAGTTCTTAAGTTTGAACAGTACACTGTAGGAATCTCAGTCCCAGTGCTGTTAGCAATTCCTTTAGGTACTTTTTTAAGGTACAGTGGAACTTTTAGTTGGGTAGCTGTTATTGCTTGCAGTATTTGTTGGTGGCTCAACAATTTCTTCTGTATGACTGCTATGATAGTGCTTTCAAATAACTGTGTTGTTGCAAAGGAACGCGGAAGACTCAACGGAATTTTTTTGACTGTGGGGTCATTTGCCAGGTCAATCTCGCCAGTTGTTTTTGGAAACGTGTTTGCGCTAACTACTGAAAGTGGGTATAGTTATCCGGTTAACTTTGCCTTTTCGTTCAACTTGATGGCACTAATCGCCTTTATTGGGTGGAGGATTGTTCAAAAACTTCCTCCACAGTTAGATTACCCCAAAGAGAAACTTATAGATAACCACGAAGTCCACAAACACCTTTTACAAAATAATAGTAACTTTAAAGATGCTTAAAGACTAAACTGCCTGTCCTTCTCGAGAGGAACCAAAGTTTAAGTTCCTCCTTCACTTAAAGGAATCTTTTAGGCGAAGCAAGCCCTTACAGCTTCACAAAGTTCCTGAGCAGAAATATTAGGTCCTTCTTTATGAAAAATGAGTTTTCTGTCACCCTGTTCTTGAATAAAAACTTCCACAACTCGAGACCTAGCGCGTTCAAGAATTATTTGGTTTTGGTTAAGTCCGATTCCTCTAAGAGCTTCTTGGGCTGCCTTAGCTTTGACTGTCCAAGCTCAACCTCCACAGATAGATACCACTACTTTCTTCGACTCCATCTTAGAAATATTATGGGAAACACTGAGAATAGACAAAGAAAGACTTGGGTTAGTAAGTGGGAAGCCTTTAAAGAAATAATCAGGAGAAAGCGAACTGAAGATAAAACCATAAAGGCTTTAGTTAGGCTTTACTCGCACGAAGTTTCGATAGAAGTGTTTTCTGATCTTCCTTTGCACCCTCAATCCACTATAGTAAGGAACGACTTAGAGTTCTATGTACCTCAGTTCGTTAACTTCATTATATGCGAAAACCCAGAAGGCATTGAAGAAATACTTAAAGTCCTTTTTTACTCTTGTCAAAATTCCATTCGGTACTCACACAAGGTGTACTGGTTTTTAAGTTCTGCAAGTTCAGCTTCCCAAACTAGAGAACTTATGCACTTGGTAGAAATGGTCAGTAGGGAGTCCATGGGGTACCCTAGGATGGAAGAAGACCCCAGAAGAGCAGCTTTGCGCGAAAAGATCAAAGTGTACAACGAAGTTGACTCTGACACTCAACTATCCAAAATCACAGAAGTCTTTTTTGACTCTTTTCCTAAAAAGGGTTTGCGAGACAACTACATGAGTTGCATTTGGTTTTTCGAAAGACTCACCCAAATTGCAGACATGATTTTAGGAGTTAAGTGCAAAAAAGAAATTGTTACTAGAGAAATTAAAAAACTCAATTTGCTTTTGCCTGCAAGTGTATACATTCCTTTTCCAGGAAGAACTAGTAGCAATGTTGTATTGCACATTCCACCTGACTCAGTTAAAGTCTTCGAAACTAAGGAAAAGGCCCCTTACTTGGTTTCTTTAGAAGTATTTGAACCCATGGAAGAAATGAAGTCCCAAGAGTACGAGGACAACTTTTCAAGGTCAGGGTCTTTTTCCTTTTCGGTTGCTGACTCTACTCAACACGCAGAAAGCTTGAAAGAGTTCTTTACAGAAGAAGTAAACAAACCACTGCCTAACTTAGAAGGATTCCTTAAGAAAAACGGGTCTAAAAGGGGTTTTTCTAAAAAACCCAAAAGAAAAGAACTAGTTGCAGATGTGTACAACGAAAAGTCTCCAGAAGAAAGTTCTCAGCAACAAGCAGCTAGGGTTAGAAAACGCTCCCCTTTTGGGAACCTTAAGTCCTGGAACTTAGTTAGAGTTATAGTGAAAACTGGAGACGACTTACTCCAGGAACAGTTTGCTATGCAGGCCATTTACAAGTTCAGACAGATTTTTTACGAAAACAAATTAGACTTGTTTCTGAAACCCTATGAAATCCTAGCTACAGGGGAAAACTGCGGAGTGGTGGAGTGCATACCTGATGCTCAGTCTTTGGACTCAATTAAAAAGTCCCTTCCAGAGCACATGAATTCTTTAATTGACTACTTCAGAATTAAGTTTGGTCCTGAAGACTCCAAAAGCTTCAAGTGGGCAAAACACAACTTTTTAAGAAGCTTAGCAGGGTACTCTTTGTTGTGTTACATTTTGCAAATAAAAGATAGACACAATGGAAACATTTTACTAGACAAAGAAGGGCACTTAGTGCACATAGATTTTGGGTTTATTCTAAACTGCTCGCCAGGCGGAAACATTCGGTTTGAAGACGTGCCTTTTAAGTTGACTGCTGAGTTTGTAGAAGTTTTAGGAGGCTACAGGTCTGCAGACTTCCAAAAGTTCAGAAAGCTCTGTGTAAAAGGGTTCAGAGCTCTTATGAAGAGGTCAGAAGAACTAGTTTTGCTGTTTGAAATGATTAAAAACGGAGTGGGGGAGTCATTGCCTTGTTTTTACTATGACGAGCACACAATAGAAGACTTAAGGGCTAGAATTGCACCTAGTCTTTCAAAAACAGACTGCAAAATGCACGTAAATAAACTTATAGACAAGAGCCTTGACAACTGGAGAACCAACTGGTATGACAGGTACCAGTACTGCTGCCAAAACATACTTTACTAACACATAACTAAGAATTACTTAAACTGCTAGCCTGTAAGTTACGTACTTGCCTGCAGTTTCGCTGTTTCTGATGATTTTGAAAACTTGGCCTCGTGAGAGTCCGAAGTACCTGGCTACAGGGTCGGTCACTTGGATTTTGGGCAGTTGTGTTTCTTTGACGCGGTACCTGGTTAGCAGGGCCTGCTTTTCCTCTTCAGTCATAACAATGTGCTTGGGCACTAGTTCGTGCTCTGTTATATTGACTAGTAGTTCTTTTTCTTCGAAGTACTCTATTGTGAAGTGGGAACTCACTTCCACTATTGCGTTCTTGGCTGTGGGGGTGATGTTCCCTTTTGTGATCATAATTGTTCTTTGTATGGCTTCGTTGTGCATTTTCTGGGCTATATTGGCTATGATAGGCACAGTAATTCGGGTTTCGTCGGGGAACAAAACCATAAGTTTTTCGTCTAAGTTTTCTTGTTTGTTCACAACTCGCACAAGTCTTTCCCTACTTTTGGAGTCCCCCAACATAGCTCCAAAGGACTCCCGAGTGTAAGCTAAGTCGGCTTCGCTAACTTCATAGTGGCGGTCCTGGAGCATCTGCATAAGGGTTTTCCACACCCGGAACAGAGTGTTTACTTCTTCAGCTTCCATTTTTTATGCAAGAGAATCCATACGGTCTGGCGCCTGAAGAAGTTGAGTCCATAGTAACTTCCTTGCAAAACAAAGTGTCCTCCCTTGAAAGACAGTACCTGTCACTGCTGAGTTCTACTGAAGAAAAAAGGTTTTCGCCTCCAATAAACTCCCGTTACGCTGCAAGCGTAGGTAGTGTGGAGTGGGGCAAACAGAAATTACTAGAAGCTGCTGCAGAGTACAACTACGACGCTATTTTTCCAGTGATTCACCAAGTGTTTAACGACATTGTGTCTGCCTGCAGTTTTTCTGATATCCAGCAACTAGACTTCGAAAAAATCAAAGACTCACTAGAAGAAATACGCAAAAAAAGCGAAAAGAAAACTCAAAAAATACAAAAACTCAAAGAAAAACTCAAAAGCAAAAACGAACTGATAGCCCAAGAAAGAGAAGCTGCTCAGAAAACAATTTCAAAAATAAAACAAGGTTTAAGTAACTCCAGAGCAAGTTCAGCTGAAAGACCAAGTGACTTGCCCAAGAAACTTAAAATCCTTTCTAAGAACTTAAGAAAGTTTACAACTACAGGTGCACAGTTGTTGTCCCAAATGCCACATCAGCCTTACATGCAGCAAGCCATCAAAGAATTCGAAAAAAACCGCAAAACCCTTGAAGACTCTATATCTTCTTTGCAGTTAAGCCCCGAGAAGCAACCACAAAGTCACTATTTAAAAGAAAACAAAAGACTCACAGAACTTCTCTACAAAAGAGACCAGGAACTCCAGGACTTCAAAAACTACTCCAAAACTACCTTTGACAAGTATATTGAACAAAACAACACCCTTTACGAACAACTTGAAGTTTTGAGAACTAAGTACACCAAAGCTAAAACTAAAAACAAAGAACTTAAAGACAAGTACTCAGCTCACTTTGAAGAAATTGAAAACATCAAAAAGCAGTATGCTGCTTACTTCCCCTCAGTCTTTGAAGACCTTAAAAAACTCAACGAAGAAAAAACTGCTTTGTTAACTGAAAACCAATCCTTGAAAACTCAACTCCAAGAAAAGGAATCTGGACTAAGTTCACTAGAAGTATCTTCTCGCAGGAACCAAAAACAGCCCCTAGGCCGTGGTTTCCAAGGACAACAGTCAATTAACCGAAAAGAAGAACGCCTTACTCAGTTAGTAAAGCAGTATGAAGCTGAAATTCAGTTACTTTCAGAAAAACTAGAAACTAAGCCCATTTCTGAAATAGAGTTCCAAACCCAAATTGCCATAACTCCTTCAAAAGACTCCCAATTAATTGAAAAACTTCAAGAACTAGAAAGGATCAACACTACTCTAGAAAAACAACTAAATGAAGCTTCAGCAACTAACTCTAAAATAACTGAATTAGAAAAAACACTAGAAGAAAAAACCCAAGAAATACTAACTCTACAAACAAAGACTGAAACCCAAAAAACTTCTATTGAACAACTAAAGTCCTACGAAGAGTCTTACCAAGAACAAATTAACAAGCTTAAAACTCAACTAAAACAGAAACAAGAACTCATAGAAGAAACCCAAACTCAAAAAGACAAAGAAATCCTAGAACTCCAAAAAACAATTAAAGAACTCCAAAAACAAGAAACTGAACTGAAACTAGAACTAGCAGAAGGCACCAAAGATCAAAGAATCGAAGAACTAAACAAACTAATTGAGTACCACTCTGAAGAAGCAAGTTCTTCAAAAGCCAAAGTAGAACAACTCAAAGAGGAAAAAAAGAGCCTCAAAGCCGAAAACGAAAAATACCACAAAGAAGTAGTAGAGATCCTACAAGGCTGCGACCACATGGAACAAGTAATAGCCAAACTCCAAAAAGAAAACAACTCTCTTAGAACCCAAACCTCCACTAAACCTCCTCTTTCAAAACAAAACTCCTTAGGCATCCTTGTAGAACCCCACAACCAAAAAGCTACCAACCTTGAGTACCAAATTAAAAACTTAAAAAACGAACTCAGGAAAAAAGAAGAAGTAGTTCTCTCAATCAGGGAAAACTACGAAAGCACACTAAAAGACTTAAAAGACCAACTGCACCAAAGAGAAACTATATCTAAAAGCTTAAACAACTCCCCACCACCAGTTCCCAGAAGGAGAAGCCAAACCCAAACAAAGTCAGACTTAGAAAACCTAGAACTCCAACTTAAACAAAAAGAAGAAATCCTCAGCTCAACTAAAAACTACTATATTGACAAAATATCCCAATTAAACCAAAAAGTCCAAGACAAAGACACTGAACTCTACAACCTTAAAAACAACTACGAAAAAACCATCCAAAAACTCAAAGAAGAACTTGAATCCTCAGAAGAACCTAAAAAAGAACTCCAAAATGCCAAGTCCAGAATAAAACAACTAAGCAAAGAAAAAAAAGACCTTGAAAACAAAGCAGCCATCTTAGAAAACAAGTTAAAACAACTCAAGCAAGAATCTCTCACAGAAAGCAAAACTAAAAAAACTGAAGAGCTCACAAAAGACAACCAACAACTCCAAAAAACCAAAAAGCAACTAGAAAACTCCCTTAAACAACTCCAAAAAAACTTTGAAGAACTTAAAAAGTCTTTAAACGCAAAAGAAAAAGACATTGTGGACCTGAATGAACAAATTAAGTTTATGCACTTAGAACGCGAACAAGAAAAAGCTGAAAGGGACACTTACATCAGAAGAATCAAAGAACTCGAACTAGAAAACTCACTTAGTCAAACCAAAGAACCTACTTCAGACTCAACTGCTAAGATTGAACAACTCCAAAACGAACTTGACTCTGTCCAGCAAAAATGGCAACTTAAAGTAAAGCTTTTACAAAACTCAATTGAGTCCAAAGAACAACAAATTGACTCACTAAGACAAGAAAACCTCAGTCTTAAGTCAGAGCTCAAAAACACAACTGAGCTCCAAGACGAACCACCTCATATAGAAGGGTTTCCACAGTCGTTTAAAAACTTTGAGTAATTAAATTGGAATTATTTTTTTTCTTAAACTCATAGTAATCCTGTTGCTTTCTAGTAAGCTGACTTGCCTCTTAACGACTACCTTAGACTCGCCTTTGTCTAGCTTCAAAAAGTAAGAGTCGCCTTCATAGGGTTCAAGCAACTCCATGTTTTCAAAAGTCTTGTGGATCACGTCCAGCTCTAGTCTCGAATTCTTAGAGTCGTTTACAACAATGTCGTAAATGCAACCTTCCATAAAGTTGCCTTCTCCGTCGTCGCCAATGTGCATTACTTGGTAAAAGTACATGTCTGGTCCTATTTGGTTAACTTTAGCTCCTTCGCTTTCAGCTGTTTCAACGCTGAAGACTCTTTGTAGAAAGTTAACTTCTTGGAAAGACACGTCTGAAAGTTTAACTTTAGAGCCTGAGTACACTGAAAACCCAAACTGGTCTGTAAAGTCACCTGTCCAGTCAATCTGAACGTACACTAAGTATTCGCCTGCCTCAACTTCTTCACTTATCCAAACGTCCCTTTCAAATGCGTTGGCGTAGCCTTTCAAAAAAAGCAACTCGCCGTCCTCAATTCTAGCTAGGATTATTCTTACAGGCGAGTAGTCGTACTCACAGTCCTCGTCAAATCTTCTAGCATCCATTTGAGTCACCATGAAGTAGGTCATGCCTCCTTCTTCCAAGGACACCTTGAATATACTCGAACCGTCTTGAGGTTGGTTCTTCTGGATTCCTTGGTATTGGTAGTTGTCGTGCACGCAGCAAATAGTTACGTTAGAAAAAAAGTTCACAAAGTCTTCAATAGGCATCCAGAACCTTCCATCATCAGAGTTCTCCCAGCCAAGTTCTTTTTTGAGTTCAGGAGTCCACTTGTCAGACTTGTCTGACCAGTCCCCAGTCCACTCTTGTTCGCCCCAAGGGTTCCTGATTTCTAGAATCCTTTCAAGTCCAGCTCGGGTTTTGACTTCTCTCGCGTCTATTACAGCGTAAGCGTGCAGTGCTACAAGTCCTACATCGTTCACCATGTCTCCGCATCCGTCGTCCCCTGCACTTGCAGCCGTTATAATAAAGTTCTTTTTGTTAGCGTCGTAGATTTTGTCCCATAAGTCTTCTTCGTCTGAGTTCACAGTAAAACAAGGTCCACCTGTGAGGTCTCTCAAAGCTTCTTCAGTAAGTCCTGCGTCTATTGCCCAGTAACTTCCAAAACGCTTAGCCCAAGCTTTTTCTAGCAGAAGCACCCAAAGTTCAGTAGTTCCTGAGGTGTACTCAGGACCTGAAAAAGCTATTTGTCCGTCAGGAGTGCAGGGGAAGAAGTCGTCTACTACAACGTCACACCAAACTCCCATGTCACAGATGTTCACAGTATAGCACCCTGAAGGCTGATGTTCTTGAGTGTCAAAAAGCTTTTTGATCCTGGCAGGAAACTCAGCTATGGCAGACAGAGTTGACAAAAAGTAACAGTCTCCTAGCTGTCCTTGGTTGATGTCGTTAGGACTGATTTCGTCAAATACTTTAATGGGGTGCTTAAAGATTTCGTCAGAACGTTTCCATACGAACCTACGCCATTCTTTTTGGGTGTGGAAGTCTAGGAGCCCCCAGTCCTTTACAAGACTTGTAGAGTCAGGAGGGAACTGCTTATCAGTGTATTTTTCCTTACTTTTTTGGTAGTTTTCAACAATTCTGGCTTTTTCGCCCTTGTTTGAAGTGTCGTGGATCATGTCTGAGTAAAGACTATGCCCCATTTGGGCTAATTCGTCCCTGTTTTTAAAGACCAGTCCGTCTTCAAAGTCAAGGTCATCTTCAAAGTCTTCTAGTGCGTCGAATTCTTCATCCGACATGAAAATATCGTCATCATCTTCCCACCACTCCATTTGTTCGTTTTGTAATGGAAGAAAAACTTAACTCTGAACTTAACTCAATCAACCAAGAAATTCTGAATTGCATTAACACCTACACCAAGTCCCAAAAAACCTGTAAGTTTAAGTCAGACGAAAAATGCTTCTCAGAAACAACTTCTCTTAAAAGCAACTTACAAGCAATGAAGCACAGAGAAACACCTCCTTCGGAAAACTACTCAGAAGCTTTGCTTAAAATGAAGTCTTTCATAAACTCTCTAGAAACTAAATGCAACCAAAACTTAAAAACTTTTGAAACTCAAAAAAACAACTTAATACAAGAAAAACAAAACTACAAAAAAGAAATCCAGCAACAAAAAGACCAACTAAAAGCTAACTACAGAACTAAAATCAAAAGCATCTTTTCTTAAACACAGTCTTCTTCCAGAAGCCCGTGGTACCTTTGAACTCCTACTTTCCTTCCATCAAAAACCCACTCAAAATTAGTTTTTTTCAACAAAGAGTCAAAGTCAGCTCCGTATAACAATGAGTACTCTAAGTCAATGATGTCAGTCACTAACTTAGTGTTTACTTTCTTTTTTTCTTCTGAAGTACTTCCGATGCTTGGCGTTAAGTTAGTTTCGATGTACCAAATGTTTAAGTCTGTGTCTATCAAAAAGTCCAGTCCAAACAACTCAAACACGCGTGGGTGTCTAAGCAGTTTGTCTAAGTTCATCCTTACCAAGTGAAACATTACTTTTTTAATGTGCTTCCTTAAAGTGTTGTCCATCCAGTTCTCAGAAATCAAGTTCTGGCTCAACATGTGACTTTCGAAGTGTTCGAAACTCCAACTTTGGTCTTCCAACAAAGCTTTAGTTTCTTCAGAAGTTATGTTTTTGTTCTTGAGGCTTTTTTCAGCAATTTTGGTGTTGGTTAGGTGTGAAGCTAAGTCTGAAGACTCAGCTTCGTACTCAACCAAACTAATTTTAACAAATCCGTCGTGGTAAAGGATCATCAAAGGATCCATGCTTGCAATAAACATGTAAGCTCTAAAGTCGAACTTCCGGTTCATGATAAGCATAGGGTTAGGTATGTACCTTTGGGCTTGCCACTTTTCTTCCCAGGGGCACTTGTTTTTAAGCAGCTCTTTTGCTTTTTTCTGGTCAACTATAAAGACTCCTTGTCCGTTGTGAGAAAACCTGCTTTTTTTAGTCATCCACTTGATTTCTTTGGAGTTAAGGTTCTCTTCAAGTTCACTAGTGAACTCTTTGCAGTCGCTTTCTATTGTTAGGTCTAAACTGTAAGGCATTACTTTCCAGGGGTCAAAGCAGTACTCCCTTCCAACGTAGTACTTGGAGTAATCCCTCATGGTGTTAGCAGTTACGTCTTTGTAGTTAAGCCAAGAGTTCCCTGGAATGTGGTTGTAAATCTGCCCTTCACACAAAAAGTTGACGCCTATTTGGTGGTAGATGTGCCAGGAAGGCTGGAGTTCGAAAAACATGTTTACTGACTGAGGCAAGTTGTCATAAGGAGTCTTTCCTTTGCTCATGCCTCCGAAGTGGTTTAGAAGTACAGGCGTGGTGTAGTTCTTAAGGATCTTCTTAACTAAGAGTCCTGGCGAGTAGTCAGAGTACACTACTTTGCTTTTTTTAAGAGGCAGTCCTCTAGAGTCGAAACTCAATTTAGCGGCTCTCTGGTACTCTTTAACCTTTTCGCAGTAATCAGGGTCGTTGAGTATGTTTTGGTGGTCTTTGTTTAAGTTAAGCGAGTCTAAGTAGGTTTTCCAGGGTTGGGACTCTTCCCAGTGAGAAAAAGGCGAGTCTTCGTAGGCAGGAGCTAAAACTACGTACTCTCTTAAAAAGGTGCTTGTGTCCGTGGGAAAGTATAGGTACAGTAAGCTTATGTTTAAGCATAAGACCACTAGTAATAGCTTTTTTAAGTCCTGACCTATCATTTATTAACTCCATTATTAACTGTGACATCCAAGAACTCCTGGAAACTTTCTTTGAGTTTTTGAATCTTTAATTGGTATTCAAACTTAACAGAAGCTAGTTGGTCTCTTTCTTTGCAGAGTTCTTTTCTTTGGTTTCTCAGCAACTCTAAACAGCCTTTTGCGTTGCCACTTAGCATTTTGCTAATACTCGACTCAACTTTTTTTAAGTTTTCTAAGTCTTGCTGTAGGTACTCAGACTTGCTTTCTAGTTGGTGTTTTTGTTCCAAAAGTCTTTTTTGTTGATTTTTAATTTCTTCAGATTGTTTTTGGTGGTGGTTTTTGAGTTCTAGGACTTTGTTGTACTCCTCAAGTCTCATTTCTAAGAGTTTGGAGGCTTCTTTTTCTTTAGCTTTGATGTTTTCGAGTTTAGTGGAAGCTCCTTGTTCTTCGAGTTCTTTGAGTCTGTGTTCTAGTTTAGATTTTTCTTCTAAACAAGAGTCAAGTTCTTTCCGCAAGTAGTCTACTTCTTCTTGTCTCTGAGTTCTTTGTGACCTGTCTTGGGATATCCAAGAGATTGACTTGAAGGAAAGGTTTGGAACGTCTGAAATAGGAGACACTGACCTTGAAAGCTTAAAGCCTCTAGTTAGTGAGGAGTTCAAGGATACTAGAGGAGTTGGTGTTGGAGTTCGGTCTCTTTGGGACTTGATCAAGGACTTTTCTTCTCTGTAAATCCATTCTTTTTCTATACAAGCTAAGCTCCTTTGGACCTTTCTGGTGATTGCGTTGGAGTCTTCTATGACTTTCTTAGTTAGCAGTCTAGGAGTTAGTTTTCTGAATCTGGTGTCTGTGGTTTTTATGTCTTGAGTTTCAAAGACTTCACCAACCTCTTTTTTAAACAGGTTGAGGTTTTGTTTGATCCTTTGGTTTTCTTCAGAAACTTTGTAACTCTTTTCTTCTTCTTCTTTGAGTCTCTTAACAAGTGACTCTGTTTTTAACTGGGCTTTGTTAAGGTTGTGAGTCAGAACAGAAATTTCTTCTTCTTTAGCTCTGATTTCTCTGTAAAGTTCTTTGTTGACTTCGAAAGAAACCCCTTTATGGTTCCCTTGAAGATACTTCGACTCTTCAATTTCTTCGTGCAACCCACACAACATGTTTTCCATTTGCGAGAGTTCGTTATAGTAAGCTGCTTTCATGTTTTTTGAAAAGGAGTCTAGAAAGTCTTGGAGCTGGTCTTGTTCAGTGAAGTTCTTCTTTGTGAGCAGTCTTCTTCTTCTCCTCTTCACTAAGCTTTCTTTGGCAGAGTCCCTTGTTACTACTAGGGTCAGTTCAAAATTCCCAATGTTCACTCTGAAGTTTTGCTCAAAGGTTTCAGTTACTTGTTTGTGGACTTCGTTAAGTCTGTCTATAGTTGTTTGGATGTCCAAAAGGTTGCAGTTAGCAATGTTTTTTCCTTGGGGTTTGTAGCCTAGTTTTCTTATGAACTTGTTAGGCAGTTGGGATAGGTTCCTTCTTAAAGCTTTTAAAAAGTTGTGCAGGTCTAGTTCTACTTCCTCGCCTACTTGAGGAAGTGCAATGTCTAGTAAGTTTTGGATTTCAGTTCTTATTTTGGATATGTACTTAGAGTATATTCTTTCGTAACTACCTACTTTAACCCTGTTTTGGAGTTTTTGGATTTCTTTTTTTAAGTTAAGAATCTCTAGGTTCTTTTCCTGTAGGTTTTTGTAAAAGTTTTCAATTTCAGCCATGTGAATAGACTCTATTCTGTCTATTTCAGCTCTGAGTTCACTGCAGTCAGTACAGTACTGATCGTTTGAAGTGTTAAAAGTTAAGCAAAAACTTCCAGTCCCTGCAGACTCTAACCATGAGTTTGCAAAGCTAGCTAGGGCTGGAGTGAACTCCTCAAACTTAAAGTAGGCCTTTGAGTGAGTGCTAAGATTTGAAAGAACTTCATAGACGTAGTGCATGAAATGAGAAGCTGAGTTCTTAGGAGGCTCTGGCGATTTGAGTAGTTGAACTATTGGACTGTAGCCCCGGGAATCTATGCTTTTTGGACTCTGGAATAAAGGCGTTGAGGGCGAGTTTTCCATTTAGAGTTAATTTTAACGAGATTTTGTATGGACTAAGCCTAGAGTTTAAATGAGTTTGGAAAGTTGAAGGGTAATCCCTTGTGCAGTTCCAAGAACTAAGCTTTGTGTAAGAGAGAAGTTATTAAAGTTACTTCTTCTTGGTGACTCCCATAGTTCTTCCTCTTCTGCCAGTGGATTTGGTTTTTTGACCACGGACTTTGATGCCCCACCAGTTCCTAAGACCTCTGTTGCTCATCATTTTCTTCATGCGCTCCAAGTCTTCTCTCATTTTGGCGTCCAACCAGTTAGCCACCAACTGCGAGTCTGTGCCGTTCACTACATCTCTTCTCCTATTGAGGAACCAGTTAGGGATGTCGTAGTCTTTGGGGTTGGAAAGGATAGTGACTATCTTCTCAATCTCTTCCTCGCTGAGTTCGCCAGCACGTTTGTTGAGATCTATTCCTGCGCGCTTGCAGACGATGTGGGAAAAGCGGCGTCCAATTCCTTTGATTTTTGTGATGGCAAAGGCCACCTTCTCTTTTCCGTTGAGGTTTGTATTGAGGACACGGAGGATGTGATTAAATTCGCCTGGGCTTGCTACTACGATTGAACTCTACTTATATCTCACCATCTTATGGACCTTATTTATTTCTAATGTTAGAACTTTAATGCCTAAGGGCAAAGTCGGAGTTGGCTGCTGGGCCTTTGGTGGTGGTTTAATGAGTAAATATAAGAATGGAAACTAAGAACCTTTACAAAGAGTGGGCTGGAAACAATAGGTTCTTTTGCAATGGAAGAGTCATCACTGGGTAACTCTTACACAGAAAAGAACTTGACAAGGCAGTTTTAACACTGCTCTTAATAATAATTCCGATCAGTGTATTCTACGCAACAGAATTGCCCTACATTTTGGATGATTACTTGCCAGGAGTAGTGCTGATTAACGTGTTTTTCTGTTTAAGTATGCTTTTCATGTACAGGGCACTCACAACTAACCCAGGCTACATTCCTAAACAAGTCAACCCCTTTGCTGTAGGTCCTGTTAACGCCCTTACTTTTTCTTCAGCGTTACAAGAAGAACCGAGTAAAAGCAGTGCTCTCGAAAAGGGTTACTTTTTGGTTCCTTTCAAAGGAGGGTTGTTTAAGATGAAGTACTGCCAAACTTGTAACTTCTATAAAGGCATGATTTTAAGACCGCCTCGGAGTTCGCACTGTTCCGAGTGTGACGTGTGTGTAGAAGAGTTTGACCACCACTGTCCTTGGCTAGGCAACTGCGTTGGTCAAAGGAACTACAGGTTCTTTTTTGTGTTTTTAGTTTGTTTGTGTGTGCTTATTGGCTTGATAACTTATGTGAGTGTTGCTTACTTAGTAGAAACGAGTCAAAGCATCCAAGATAAAGAAGAAGACTACACTGACCAGGAGTTCTTTTTGGAACTGCTAGAAAAGGCTGGAGGGGCTCTATTCTTAACTGTGTACTCTGGAATCGTAAGACTTACTTAGATGGCTTGGTTCGTGTACGGACTTACAGGCTTCCATGTATACTTATCCTTAAAAAACTTAACTACAAACGAGTTTGTAAAGAAAAACTGGCACTACAACCCTTACTTCAGAGGACTCAAGCAGTTTTGCACTCCACAAAAGCCTCAGAGGTTCTTCACCCGCGCTGTTTACTCCAAAGACAACCCCAGAATACAGTTTTCTCACTCGTTGTTTGCAGTTAAACACTTAGAGGGCTCTTTGAAGTCTATAAGTCACTCTCCCCACTCAGTCAGCCCTGCACAAAAACTAATTTAATGTAAAACTATAAAAATGAGGTTCATGTATGGCACTTTGAAAGAACCAATTAAAGCATGCTTCATGGGTCTGAGACTTGCTGAACTTAAAGCTGTTCACCAACAAAACGCATCCCTGGTTCCAATACTCCAACTAGACGAAGTAGACAAGTGCGCCAACCC
Organism: Fabrea salina; assembly: GCA_022984795.1. NCBI lineage: Eukaryota > Ciliophora > Heterotrichea > Heterotrichida > Fabreidae > Fabrea > Fabrea salina. The sequence goes on along the minus strand of JALIHJ010000033.1, from coordinate 118,538 downwards.
TGTGGAAATCATGGGCGAAATGAGTATATGCAGGTACTTGATGAGTCAGTGTGCTTGGCCCACCCCAGACTTATTAAGTCTAGACGAGTGGATGCTTTACACGCTTAAACCCATGACTGAGTCTGTCTCAAAGTCTCAAGTTAAAAACAACCAATCTGTACTAGAATCTATTGCCCAGGTAGAGTCCAATGTTTCAGGCAAGTTCATAGGAGGAAACCACCCTTGTTCATCTGACTTGCTGAGTTTTGCCTACCTGTACCACCTTTTTTCGGGCAATGCCTGGATGCTTAAGAAGTTCCCTAAACTAGGGGAGTCTTTTAAAGCCCTAGCAGAAACCTACAACCTCGTCCAAGAAGACCTAGGCCAAAAAGTGGCTTCTGCTAAGAAAAAGCAAGAAGTTAAGTTTTTCTCTGAAAACGTTAAAATAGCTAGGGACAAGTCCAAAGTAGTTCTGCCTGAGTCTGGCAAAAGAAACGTGCTAATCACCAGTGCACTTCCTTACGTAAACAACGTTCCACACCTAGGCAACATCATAGGGTGTGTTTTAAGTGCAGATGTGTACGCAAGGTACTGCAGACTTAGAGGCTACAACACTGTTTATATCTGCGGAACTGACGAGTACGGAACTGCCACTGAAACTAAAGCTTTGCAAGAAGGACTTACTCCCAAAGAGATCTGTGACAAGTACCACGAAATCCACAAAAGAATATACGACTGGTTTGACATAGACTTTGACTACTTTGGAAGAACCACAACACAACAACAAACTGAAATTGCCCAGGACATTTTTATGAAGTTGTACCACAACAAACAACTGTTTGAAGAGGACGTGGAACAAAGCTACTGCACTTCTTGCAGTAAGTTTTTAGCTGACAGGTTCGTTAGGGGCAACTGTCCTTTTTGCAACTATGAAGATGCCCGAGGAGACCAGTGCGACTCTTGTGGAAAACTTGTAACCCCTGAAGAACTAGTTTCTCCCAGGTGCTACGTTTGCAACAGCACTCCTGAAAGAAGAACTTCTAGACACGTTTTCTTGAACCTGCCTAATATAAAGGATAGACTCGAAAACTGGATACAAGAAAGCTCTCAGAAAGGAAGGTGGAGCAGCAACTGTCTCAAAACTACTTTTGGGTGGATCAGGGACGGACTCAAACCTAGGTGCATAACTAGGGATCTTAAGTGGGGGACTCCTGTGCCCCTGGCTGAGTTTGCAGAAAAGGTGTTTTACGTGTGGTTTGACGCACCCATAGGTTACTTGTCTATTACAGCTAACTACACAAGAGACTGGGAAAGGTGGTGGAAGGATCCTAGCTCTGACGTGGACTTAGTGATGTTTATGGGCAAAGACAACGTTCCTTTCCACACTGTGATATTCCCTTCTACCTTAATAGCCACAGACGAGCCCTACAAACTCCTTAACAAAATATCTACAACCGAGTACCTGAACTACGAAGCTGGGAAGTTCTCTAAGTCAAGGGGATCAGGTGTGTTTGGAGACGATGCCATTGAAACAGGTATTCCTTGCGAGATCTACAGGTACTATCTGCTATCTAACAGACCCGAAACTTCAGACACTATTTTCAAGTGGAGTGACTTAGCAGAAAGAACCAACAACGAACTGCTGCCTAACTTAGGCAACTTGTGCAACAGAGTTTTGCAGTTCATGGGCAAACTAGACAGGGAGCTAGGTGAGTTAGGAGATATTTCGGACCACGACTACGAAACTCTGACTTCGATTTACGAAACTATCAAAAGGTACTGCGAAGAGATGGAAGAACTCAAAATAAGAGAAGCCCTTAAAACAGCCATGGAAGTTTCAGCAAGCGTCAACAAGTACCTCCAAGACTCCAAGCTTTGGGAACTAAAGAAGCAAGACCCCCAGAAGTTCAACACCACTCTTATAGTGGCTGTGAACTTACTCAGGGCTACAGGTGCTCTTTTAGAACCCTTTATTCCTTCTTTCTCAGCTAAACTTTACTCGCAGTTAGGAATTCACAGGTCTGAAAGGGACGAGAAACTACTGGAGTACTTGCTACAGACTTCTGATCCTAAAGTACTGCTGACTCTTTTGGAGCCTTCAACCAAAGTAGTGAACCCAGCTCCCATTATCAGAGCTATTTCGGCAGAACAAGTGAACACTTTCAAAGAGAAGTTTGCAGGGAGTAATAATTAGTTACTTAGAGTTAAGTATTTGCTCAATTTCTTCCCACCTGTTTTTCAAACTCTTGGTGTGGAGATAAGGCTTAACCTTTCTGAAACTAGCACGGAAGTCTTCGACGAAGTTCTTAGGTGCACTTCTGATAGCAGTTCTTGCAACGAAGCAGCCAAAGTTGGAGTTGAGAATGATTTTGAGGTTTTCTTCGGAGTGCATTTCTTGAAGTACGAAGGGTTTCATTTCTTCTACTTGTAAGCACTTTTCAATTACGTTTGAAGAAAACTTTTGAATACAGAGCTGAGGCACTTTTCCGGAAATCTGGGGAGCTATGAACTTTACACTTTCAGATTTCCAGAAGTCTATAACAATTTGTACAGCGTAGTTACCGTAAGGGTCTTGCATAAAAGTACTAGCGTTAGACGCTATTCTTTCGAAAATATCGTAGTTCGAAATACACTTTTTGAGGACACACAAACCTTGCTTGTCTATGACTAAGGCCGTAACGTGGTCTCTGAGTTCCTCAATTATGAAAAAACGGTTTTTTAGGCTCTGCAAAAGCTTCTGGAGTACGTAAGAAGCATTGGGATGCAAAGCCATTTCAAGAATGTATCCCGTGAAAGAAGTTTTATAAATGAACTCTTCTTCGGGCAAGCTCGTCAGGCTCACTAAAGTCTGTAAGGCGTGAGTTCCTCTTCCGTGCTTGGATGTTGCCAGAAGCCTTCCACTCAAAGCTCTCAATATGTCTAAGCGGTGGAAAGGTGAGCAGCTCTTAAACAGAGTCTGGCACATGTAGTTACCGTAGACGTCAACCATCAAATCATTTATTATTGGTAAAATGATTTCTACAACGAGTTTAATGTCTTCTGGTGAAGCTTTAGCAATGTACTGTTGTACCTTTTTGCTGCCGTCTTTGCTTCTGGAAAGAGTAGGTATGTTTTTTATAAAGTTGGAAGAGGCTTCGGCAGGCTTGCTGGCTTTAGAGCCCTCAAAATCCTCAAAGACCCCGCTGATGCTTTGCCGCACTGTTTCGGGGAGGTACTCAGCTGTAGTTGAGGCAGAGATGTTCAGGCTAGCGTCCGACTTTTCTTTGGACAAAACTTCAAGTGAGAAGTTTTCCATAGAGTTGCCACAGCTTAAACTGACCCGAGAATAATCCATTTATAACATTGTGAAGCCATATCAGTTATTCAGTAAGTTAGTTATATTCGACTTAAATGTCTTTTTGAACAAAAAGTTTATCAAATAAGTGGTGAATAAAGGTTTTAAAGGGCTAACCGAAAAAACCGGAATATTGACCGAATTACATTGAACCCAAGCCACATAAAGCTAGAGTTAGTCTTAGCAGTAATAACTTCATTCATGCTTGCAACTCATTATTAAGTTAATTAAGCTAGCAATTGGGCTTAGATTAGCTCTAGAATTTACTGGAAAGCCTACGACTCAATATGTTCTTTTCTAAATAGTCCAAGAACAACACTAAGCAATTAAGGGTTAGATAGCTTTAGAAGCCTGCCTATTTCAGACTTTTTAGTACGCAAGTCCTCAATCTTCTGGTTGAATTGGTTGGCGTAGTGGAAAATTTCGCATAGGTAACTCGTAGAATCAAGCCAAGCAAAAATGTGACTGCATGCTAAACTGAAACGTCGCACTGCTTGTTCGGTTAGGTCACTTTGCTTAAGGACTTTCCGAACCTCCCTTACAGCTTTAGGGTTGGCTTGGGTGATATCGAAGTTACTAAGCTTGTCCAAAAGACGGTGCTCGGTTCTCAAAAGAGTCTTTGACCACTCAGTGCACTTTTTCCCAGTCACCAAAACAGTGACTAATTCAATAATTAGCTTCACAGCTTGTGGAGGTTTGCTAAAGGCCCTTAACTCAGTAAGAGAACGCTTTTCGATGGATTCTAGTTGCATTCGGTCTGACTCACTTTCTTTTTGGTGCTTAGCAAAGAACTCTTTTCTTTTGAGCTGTTCTTTTTCTAACGCTTGTATTCTTTTATTCATTAACGAGTAGTAGAGACTTAAAGCTTCTCTGAATTTAGAATTCCAAGCTTTAGAAACCAAGCACACACTTTGCATGTCTTGAGTGCTTAAGTAGGGCAGGATTCTTTCGGCTAAGATCGAAACTCTGAGGGTTTCCATCAGTTATTTATTACAATGAACTATAAAAATGTCTATGTCTATTACTATTACAGAATACGACACCTCAAAGTCCCACGTTGAGTACACCATAGTAGTCAAAGACATTAAAACAGGGGACTCCTTTAAGTTCCAAAGAAGATACTCTTCTCTGCGGGGTCTCCACGAACAACTCAAACGAACCCTCAAAAACCTTCCCCACTTTCCACCCAAAAAACTATTTGGCAACAAAAACCCAGCTTTCATAGAGTCACGCAAGAATCAACTCCAAGAGTACCTTTCAGCCCTAGTGAACATTCCAGACATCTCTTCAAACTCATACTTTAAAGAATTCTTTTCGCCACTTGACAAAGTGCCTTTGTCTTCAACCTTGCAAACTGCCCAACCAGCAGCTAAAGTGGCTTCTCCTCACCTTGACCACATTTCCAAAGAACTCAAGTCTAAACTTGACAAAATAGTAGACGACATCACCAACAACTTCATTGACTTGTCTGTGCAACCCAACCCAATAGAGCCAGAAGACGCAGACACGAAGAAACAAGAGTACTCAGCCAGACTAGAGCCAGTCCAGTTCAAATGGGAACCCACATTGCCAGAGGCTTCTGAAGGCAACGAAGGCATGCTTAGGGACTTCCTAAACTTAGACCGTGAGTGGTTTGAAGACACCTTTAAGGAGACTCTTTCAAAACTAGACACCAACGTCGACTCTCTGCCCATAGTTACTGATTTTCAGAGTTAATAATAAACTGGCTTTAAATATTATATTTTGTTATGAAGCATTTTCTAAATAGTACAGAGGAAAAATACAAAACAAACCTAACAGCCCAAGAAATCCTGAACAACTACGTAGAAGTTTCCCAAAACAAAATAACTAGGCCAAAGCAAAAACACTCACGTGCTTATGACATCTACTCGGAATTCTACTGTTACGAATACTCAGGACTGACTGTTTACGACTCACACGCAGAAATATCACACCACCCTGAACCGCCTCGTAAAAACTCAGCTGCTAGACAACAACTACTTTCCCAAAGAAAAAAACGCGAAATCCTTACAGCTTCTCAGCAAGGTGAGATTTAAATAGACATTCAGCAATTTTACAAGATGCAAGAGTACTCAAAGGAAAAGTCTTTTGCCAAAACTTACACACTCATCATTCCTAGCGAAGGCGTTCTAAGATTCAACTCGAGTTTTGAAAGCGGAAACTTGAGAAAGGCTGTTAAATTAGGCGAGGACGAGTACAACTTAATTCTAGAAAATGACACTAACACTCAAGGCAACACCCAGTGGTACTACTTTTCAGTCACTAACTACAAAGCTGGCCATACAGTTAAGTTTAGTATTATAAACTTGCTAAAGTTCGAGAGTCTCTACAACAAAGGCCTCAAGCCTCTAGTGTACTCAACCAAGAAAGCTCAAGACGCTGGAAAAACCTGGGAAAGGACTTGCAGCGAAGTAAGCTACTTCAAAAACTCCTACTCTGAAGGCGAAAAGAGTTTGTACACACTTAGTTTTAGTTACACTTTCGAGCATGCAGAGGACACAGTTTACTTCGCACACAGCTACCCCTACACCTACTCAGAACTTATCCAGCAACTCCAGAGTTACTCTTCCCAAAAAAACATCTGCAGAGTGGACAACTTATGCTACACCTTAGGCGGAAACTCCTGTCCGATCTTAACCATAACTTCTCAGATGTCCACTTACTACACTGCTGCGCAAGAAGCAATTAAGCTAGAAAAGTCTGGGGGAGGCCGCCGCATGATCAGAATGAAAGAACGCAAAAAAGAAGAACACAAAAAGAAAAAAGGAGTTGTACTTACAGCTCGAGTGCATCCAGGAGAAACTGTAGGTTCACTCATGATGAAGGGCGCTATCGAGTTTTTGTTAGGAGAGACTCGGATGGCCAGATACTTAAGAAAGAACTTTGTATTTAAAATAGTCCCTATGCTCAACCCAGACGGAGTGGTTTACGGTAACTATAGAACCTCCCTCCTCGGCATAGACCTTAACCGGAGGTGGATCAACCCCAACAAAGTTCTGCATCCCACTATATACTACACTAAAAAGGTCACGCAAGTTCTGGGCGAGGAAAGAGAAATAGTTATGTTCTGTGACATGCACGGTCACTCCATCAAAAAGAATGTTTTCTTTTACGGGTGCAGACAAAAAGGCAATTTCGTCGAAAACGTCAGAAGCAACATAATAACCAAGATGATTCCTGTGCTGCTTGCGCACAAAAACAGAATCCTGAACTTCAATGACTGTAAGTTCCGGATGGAAAAAAGTAAAGAAAGCACTGCTCGGATTGTTATTTACAAGCAACTAGGCATTTTGTGCAGTTATACACTTGAAGCTTCTTTTTTAGGACCCTCACACCACTCTGCACTTGAAAATAGAAAACCTGAGCCTGAAGAAACTCCTCAAAACGTCCACATGCAGAAACACCACTACATGTCTGTAGGCAGGGATCTTTGTAAACTACTTGTCTGCTTCGTCAACCCTAGAATCTTCCGTAACAGACTGCAGTTTGTGATTAGCTTTTTCAACTGTGACAAAAAAACTGCAGTTGCCCAGATGAAAAAAGAAAACTTAGTTACACAAGAAAGCGACTTTGAAAAGGACTTTGAGGAAGACTTAGAGTATAGTGAGAAGTCTGTAGACTTAAGTAAGGAACTCAAAGGCTTTGACTTCACTCAAATAGTAGACGAATCTGACTCTGACAGTGGAGGATCAGAAAACTCAAACTCTGAAGAAGAAGTAATAGAAGTCAAGCCTAAAACCAACAAAAACCAAACCCCCACTTCTAAGTACTTCAAAAAGATCATAAAGCCCTTTGAAAAAGTCAGCTCGCCTGAATTTTCCACACTAAAAGCCAACGCCCAGAACTCTGCGAAGTCTACTACACCTCTTTCACGTCCCAAAGTTCTTGAAAAGCCCAGAGATTTCTCTGAAGACTCCAGTCGCAAACCTCCTAAAGTCTCTCAGTTTTACAGACTCCAGTACTCAAAGAAGCCCCAAACACGCAACCTAACTCCTATAAAGCCAACCATCCACATGGAAACCACTTTCCAAGACCATAGAAACGCCAGCCCCCAAATTAAAGTCACGCAAGTTTCAGGAGGGTTCAAAGTTAACTTTAAAAAAGAAAGGGAATTCAACTCTTTTAACACCTTTCTGATAAAGTCTTACGAGAGAAGTGAAGACAGACCTGCTTCCAGAGACTTTGTCAAGAAAAAAGAGTCTTCCATTGGTGCTCCTCACCGAATATTTAAAAGATTTATAAGGTAAAAATGACAGCTGTGGGATTCGAACCCACGCCCTTTCGGAATAGCGCCTGAAGCTACCGCCTTAGACCACTCGGCCAAACTGTCTTCCTGGTTCTTGAAATACTCTTTGGCATATATTGCTAGAACCCTCCAACTCAAACTAGGAGTTTAGCCACTCCTTGTCCAGAAACTTCCATTTATAAAGCTAAGTTCCATAGTAAAGCTCTTCAAAGAATGACTCAACAAAGTCTGGTCCATAATAAATGGTAAAAAGCACATACTCACGAGAGGCACCTGTCCCAGTCAAAAGCTGCAAAGCACGCGGAGACGACTTAAGAGTGTCCTTCAAAAACACCTTCGAGACTGCAGCCGCAATTAGAGGAATGACCCTCAAGCACGCACAAGACTACTTAAACGCTGTCATGGAGCACAAAGAATGCGTACCTTTTAGGAGGTTCTACGGTGGAGTTGGAAGGAAAGCACAAGCCAAAAAATACGGCATCAACCAAGGCCGCTACCCCGAGAAGAGCTGCCGCTTCTTGTTGAACCTCCTCAAGAACGTAGAGGCTAATGCCGACAACAAAGCACTCGACGTATCTAGTTTAGTAGTTTGGCACATCCAAGTAAACAGAGCTATGAAGGGCAGAAGGAGGACTTACAAGGCACACGGAGGCATCAAGCCTTACTTGAGCCAGAACTGCCACGTTGAACTCATTTGTGCTGAAAAGCCTGAGGCTGTGCCTAAAGGAGCTCTTGGTGCCTAAACAGATAACTAACTTTCTTTATTAATTTGACACTACTTTTACTAAGTAGCTTTTTTCTGTTAGCTCTTAGTAAGTTCAGGCTGATGTTTAGATCAGGTTAAAAAATTAAGAAAACACTCAGGCCATTATATTCATAAAAATTTAATAAACGATGACAAAAACCAACACAAGTTTATGTTCCCCAGTGCCTAAAAAGCTTAGTGCTTCTGAGTCTCCTTCTTCTTTGAGCCCTAATCAAGCCAAAGAAGACACTGTACATACTGAAGTTGTGAATATTTTGAACAGACCTTACAAGGCACCTAGACACAAATTGGATTTTTGCATAGGGCAAAGCATCCCAGAGAGGCATGTTACTAACCCTCTTGAAAAGGACAGTGCCTTCAAGCTTCTCAACTACCTCTACAACTTTCAAGTCTGTTAAGTTACTGTGTAAATAACAGTTATTAAGTACTTACCAAAACTATTGCCTTAAACCTCAAAATGGAGTGAGTGCACTAAAATAATACTAATGGGATCACTAGGCCGCGAGATACTCTCGTTCTTGTCACAGGAAAACCAACAAAGGGTCTGTAGAGTGTGTCACTTCGCTTCCCCTTTGCTGTGGATGTTCGGGTCGCTGTACCTGTCACTGCTTGCTTTGAACATCCACGGGGAGTTTGCAGGGACCACTTACACATGGCCAGTTACCTTTTTAGCTTTGTTTCTGATAGTTTGTGCTTTATTTACTTGTTCTAACTTCCTCCATGTGTGCATGCAAATCCCGACTTCAGGCCAAGCTGCTAAACTTCAGGTTAGGGCTCAGTGTATAATGCTTATATTCTTAGCTTTCATCCTCGGAATTAACTTTTACGTGTATTTGCAAGTAGAAGACAATAGCGAGTACTTAAAGATTTACTGGAATCTGCTCATACAGAGTTCTTTAATGTGCGCAGCCAAAACTTGCACTAGTGTGGGATGTTTATTGGGGTAGTGTTAATTTGTTTAATAGTAAGTTACTAGTTAATAAACAATGAATGGGTTTCGTCAAATTGTTTGTGGTTTGCTGTAGGCTGCACTTCAAGCACTTGGGAATCTTGTTCTTGGGATTGGTTTCTTCTGAAGAAAGCTAGGACGCCGGAGTTTTGAATCGGAACTACTTCTGAACTAGAACTTCTTGTGCACTTCTTTTTAAGTAGTTCAACTATGGTTATAGTAAGGGGTAGCACTCCTGCCAGTGACTGAACTATAACCAAACTTAGCGTAAGGTAAATCAATAAGGTTTCTATTAACCCATCGTGGCTTCGCCAAGAGTCTTGTAAAAAGTAGTAACATCCTATAAGTACAAAGCAAATGCCTATTTCAGTAATCAATGTAGTTACCTGTGCAATACTGTCTTTAAAGGGCTTCACAGCAATAATAAAAGCTGTATATGCAACTACAAGTGCAAGGTTGATGCTATGTTGGATAAAAGAGTAACTGCCCAGAAACACTAAACTTCCAGCAAACAACAGTCTTTTCAAAACAAAAACCAAGTGTGTATAGCAGGCCGCAAACTTTTCTTGGCACCTATACTCGTACATCAGAGTTCCCCAGTATCTGTAAAAAATTGACTCTTCACCAAGGGAAGAGATTCTGCTTTTGTTTTTGGTGTAGAATAATACCAGTGCCAAAGGAGTCAATAAAATCAGTAGTCCGCAAAAGACTCCTAAGCAGAAACTAACTAGCACAAATGTGCTTGAGGAGATTGTTAAAAGTTGGATCAAGCAGTATATTGCTAGGTCAAGATAAAACTGGATCCAGTTCCTGAGGAAGATGTTATGTTTGTACTCTAATAAAAAAGCTCCGCACTTCTTAGCCACAAAGGGAATTGCTGTTTTAGAAAGTAGCCAAGTTAATGGCCATAGAAGCACTATGAAGCTTATGATGGTAATTTGTTTCCCAGCATTTATCACAAAGGAACTTGACTCAAGCCCAAAGTTTTTAAAAGCTTCGTTGTAGTTAGGACTGATGCCTGGGTCAAATACATATTCAAAGGGATTAGGAATCACTACTTCTAGAATGTCAAGTCCATTGAAAAGTGCCCTTAAGCTAGGTGTCAAAGGGTTGGCAGATAAAGGAATATAAGCAAGTATCTGGATAGTATTGAGCATTGCCCATAAGGCCGCTGGGTTAGGGTTGAAAGCGCTACTAATAACACCTGAAGTAACTGCAGCTCCTGCTAATACTTGCCCAGTTGACCTAGCTTGCTTGACTGCATCTGGCTCTGGTAGTTGATACTCACTAAGTTGGGTTTGAAGGCTTTTAGTAGAAAGTGCAAACTTGGACTGTGACTCTATTTCAGAGCTTTGGTTAAAGTTTATGAGAAGAACTTCGCCAGCAGAAACACTTTGATTGAATTCCAGTTCAAAGTTGTAAGTAGAGTTTGAGACCTCTACAAGAGTGTACTCAAAGTATATAGAATCGTTTTGGAGGCGAATCGAGTAATCACTGGACAAGAGTTCTGAATTCAGAGGTTCTGAAAATTTTAAAGTGACTGTGTTGTTGGAGTTGGAGTACAACTCAGCGTAAAACTCTCCCCTCACACAAAATCCGTATTCACTGTAATACCCTTCTAGGCACTGGCAGGTTTTATTGGAGTTAAGGGTTGCGTTTTCTACACACTTAGTACAAACTTCAAAGTTGCATTCTGTGCAAAGCAAGTTACCACATAAACTGCAGGTAGAGTTGTTTATGCATCCATTTCTGCAGTTTTCTAGGCACTCTTCACAGTGCTGGCCGTTCCAGAACTGAAGGATTCCACATTCAGGCAGGCAGTCACTCAATCCTGAAGGACATAAATTACAGTCTCTGCAGTTTGAACTGAACTCTGGAGTGCTTCTAGGAGACTTGTAAACTTTTATTTCCCAAATGAACCCTTGGAAGAATTCCTGAAAAGTGGTATCAGCTCCTATCACAAAGTTAAAGTCCCTGTCAGTGTCTTCAAACTCAGTTTGGCAGAAAACACTAGAAACTCCTTGTTGCAGTCTTCTGGAGTTACTAGATGCGCTCACTGTAACCATTGCTAAGTTCCAGTTGTTGTCTAAAGTGCTGCTTGAGTAGTAAGTAATTCCTTCAATCGTAGAGTAAACTCTGCTTTGCAAACTAATTTCAACTTTGGTTTGATTAGAAGCCTTTGAAAGAATAGTTCCTTGAAGAGTCTCTGATTTAAACCACACACTGAGACTGAATTCTTGAGCAAAAACTAGTATTGGTGATTGAACTGATTCGTATGGAGGTAGTTTCATATAGGAAGATCCCTTGAAGTAGTAACCTCTTCCTTTTGCAGGGTAAGGATCACTTACGCTAAAAAAGGGATAGAACTGGTCCCCAGTTCCAGCTTTGACTGGAATGGAGTTGTAGGGGTCCGTTACTACCTTTTGAATTCCTTGAGGTCTGAACTCAAAGACGGTGTCAGGGTCTTGAGCTTTATAAGAGGTTTCAGAACACTTGAATCCTGTAGGGCATATTTTTGTGCAGCTCGCTTTGTATAAGTTCCAGCCACTAAAACACTCTGTGCACTGGATAGGTAGTGTGCAGACCTTGCAGTTATTAGGACAAGTTAAAGTGGTGTATTCCTCAGACTTGATCGGTTCATAGCCTTGGATTTGAATTTCAACCTGAAACTCTCCTTGCTCATATGATCCTAACTGGCATACTATTGAAGTTTTTGAGTTTGCAGTCACTTCACAGTTGTAAGGACCGATAAAAACTTTAAGCAGAGTATTATCTTCCGGAAAGTTTACTCCAGTGACAGTTAGTTGGCTCTTTTCGATTGAAAGATTCTGGATTTTTGTGCAGCTCGCTTTGTATAAGTTCCAGCCACTAAAACACTCTGTGCACTGGGTAGGTAGTGTGCAGACTTTGCAGTTATTAGGACAAGTTAAAGCAGTGTATTCCTCAGACTTGATCGACCCATAGCCTTGGATTTGAATTTCAACCTGAAACTCTCCTTGCTCATATGATCCTAACTGGCATACTATTGAAGTTTTTGAGTTTGCAGTCACTTCACAGGTGCTAGGCCCAATGCTGACACTAATATAGACTTGTCTTCTGGAAAGTTTACTCCAGTGATAGTGAATTCATTGATGTTTTTGGAGAAGCCTTGAATCTTAGGGAACTTATAAGTAAAAGAGCAGTCTCCTGCGCACATGGCGAGTCTGCCATCAATCCATACTCTCAACTGAGGAGTAGTTTCGTAGGTCCTCAAAAATTCAGAGGGAACTGAAAACCAAAACTGGGAGTCGGAAGGTTCTTTAACAACCACTCCAGGGTCTTCTCCACCGCTAGCTAAATTGAACTTTAAGTCATCTGAGCTTTGATAGATGTAGCTTGGAATCATAGCATACAAGTAAGTGTCAATATAGTAACTGTGAATGCTATAATACTGAGCATTGATGTTGCTAGAGTATAATTCGCCGTACCCGGGATGAGATGAAGTCAAGTCATTTGAAATAGCTTTTACTTCACCTTTATAGACTAAAGGCTTGCTCTTGTCTACCTTAGAAAGTTCTATTTTCTTAACTAAAGGCAGTCTGTTTCTATGGACTTTACCACTCTCACTTGGTATCTCTACTCCTAGGTGTAGGTTTTGAGCTATTCCATCGTGTGTAAAGTGAAACTCGAAGTAGTATAGACTATTTTCAGTTAATTTTATTGGCGATGACTCACAGTCAGGGTTGTAAAAGTGAAGTCTGATAAATGAGTATCTATTGCAATTCAAAACTAACTTCATATTTCCAGTGGTGCTGTCTGTGCTCAAGTATAACTTCCCAAAATCATCGTTTACTAAGTAAAAAGTATATTGCCCTGTTCTGGGTGCTTTGAAAAATCCTTTGAACTTCTTGCTTTTCTCCCCAGAATTGATGCTTACACTCAAAGATAGCTGAGTGCCCTTAAAATTGTCAGTGATGAAGTCATATAATTTAACTCCAGTGCTGCCTTCATAAAACTTAGAGTCTGATTCAGAGTAAGAAGGCCCTGTAATGCAAGTAATTGAACCGAAACTTGAAGTTTGAACATTGCATTCAACTCCATCAGCTTCTACTGTTATTCTGCTTGGATTACTCACAAAGGACTTCCCAGAAATGGTTAATTCCAAACCCCCCCAAGAGTCTCCTTCATGAGCTGAAATGCTGCTTATAGAAGCTGTAGTTCTGAAGTTGTACCTTTGTTCGTCTGGAGTGTACTGCTCATCTACCCATAAAAGGGTTCTTGGAGAGCCATCTATGTTTATGTGCAAACTTTTACTTCCATATTCAATTCCACTCATAGTTGAATAAAAAGCCCAATAGTCTATACAGTGGTGGTAATCATCAGATACTGTCATCCTTTTATCTTCGACAGAGCATTGGAATGCAGTCGCATCGCCACTCACTAAATTAAGAAAGTAAACTCTTTGACCATCGACTGCTTCAGCAGTGTTGGCTGTCAAAAAAAGAGGATTCTTTCCTGCGTAATTAAGTGTCTTAGTAAAAACAGAAACTGAATCGCGTATAACCTCTAACTGGGGGCTGGCTGGATCGTTTTCATCCCAAGGAGGTATTAAGCATTCTATTTCTTTGTCCGATATTTCAATTACTCTGCAGTCCCGGGCTCCAATTGTAACGCTATAGCTGGAGGTTTGAGGGTTAAACTCGCCTGATATGAACAAGCTACTCAGCCCGTAGAATGTGTCTGCCTTCCTTCCACGGTAAGGATTAGAGGTAATGAAGTTTAATGCATAGCAAAGTTGCATAAGGATAAAACACCCCAACATAATTATTACACCAGAAAATATTAAGTTAAATAGTTCAACCATTCACACTTTTAACCATGATTTGTATTAATATTTATTCAATGCACCCAGAAATAATAAATTTCCAAGACTCCTCTAAAACTCTAGAAGAAAACCAGCCTCAAGGTCTTCCCCAAAGAGTTTTTGACCTTGGGCCTCCCTCTAACCGACTTCCAGACAAAAGGGAAAACTACAATTGTGTATTAGCAAAGAGAAGTTCACGCAAAGACTTTGACTACCAAATAGGAGAGTACAACGAGTCTTTTTTAGTCGATAAAGTGTCTTACAACGAACTCCGTGAGTACGTAGACTTGATTGCATCAGAGATGAGGAGAACGCGCGAGTTATTAGACAAAAGCAATGCTAAAAAGGCGAGGTTCTTGCTTTTTGGTAGTCTAGGAATTCTTTTTGTTTCGCTGATCATATCCTTTGGTGTGTATACTTACTTTTCTAATTTTTATGCTTACTTCTTTACTTTTTGGCTCTTTTACCTTGTAATAGCTTCTGGTTTCTACGACTACTACATGACAAAAGCCAGGATACTAAATAGCCACGGCTACAGGCTAAACTTAAAGGTAAAGAAAACCAGACACCGCCTAGAAGCCAAGGGAATCAAAGTTACTGCAAGCAAAAGAAAAGGGAACTTTATTAAGTTTGTTCCTTTAAGTTAATTTAATAGGAATCATGGCAAACATGGCACAATTATTCGAATTATGTTGAAAAGGAAGCTAATTGAAGAACCTAACTCGAACTACGAGAACGAAGTGGACTACGGTCCCCCTAATTACTATTCGGAACCACTTCAAGAGCTTCAGTTCCCTGAAGAAAACTACTACTGTGTACTGGCAGCAACTCCTTACTGTTTAAGTGAGGTATACTACAACAGAAAAATTCCTGTTGTAGAGAAGTTTAACTACACAGTGAGTAGTTACCACAACTCCTTTCTGTTTACTTCAATTGAAGAAGACGAACTCCAGACTTACTTAAACTCAGTGAGCGAAGCAATGCAAAAAAGCATTTCCCAAACAGAAAACCCTTACACTTTTTATGCACTTGTTGCTTTTCTCCTCAGTGACTTGTCATTGATGATTGGGCTGATTCTGAAGCTGTTAGTTTCTCCATATTTCATGGTGCTAACTCTCACTATGACTCTATTATTGTTTTTCCTTTCAGTGGTTTTTATTTGCAAGTCTAGAAACAACGAGAAAAACCTTATAAAAGCGGTGTCTACTAGACTTCCCCAAATTGTGCATCAAACTAAGCATTTTTTAACTGCCAGAGGAATTCTAGTTCGTCCTGGCAACTACGGAGCTTTCTTAATGTTCCTTCCTTTAACTAATTAAACTTATGGGTCCTTGGTAAGCTTTTCTTAAGAATAGAAACCCAAACACCGCTAGTCCTGCTTGGAACATCACCAGAATGATTGCAAGAACCATTCCTCCGCTCATTTTGTAGTCAACTGGATTAAAGCTGAAATTCAAGGTGGTCTCGTCGTTTGTGGACTTGTACCCATCCATGCCTCCTACACCAGCTAGAAGTATCAGGCCTAAAGTAAATGCAGCTGCAGGAAATCCTAAAACAAAATTTAGAAAAGGTGCATTTATTCCTCCCCTCCTTAAAACAGTAAAGTTCGCTGAAGACAAAAGACCGTTCGAAATGATTGTAATAAACCCTGCAATAATCATAAGAGTTGTTCCAGTTGACATTTTGTTTCGATTGTCGCAAAAGTCTGGACAGATATGCTCCATCAGCTGCTTACATCCAGCATAATCGCAAAAGTCGCTTTTGAGTCCTGAATAAGTCCAACTGCTTCCAGATTCATAGTAATAAGCTTTGCCAAGATCACTGTCTTTGCAGTCAGGCAAATCCTCATTTGACTTAGCATAAAACAAGTGGAAGTCAAATTCGCAGTACTTAAACCAAGTAAGAAAAAACATATCAATGCCAGTAAGCAGAAGTAAGGTTCCAGACGCTGCAATATAAATCAAAAACATAATCCTTTTCGCAGAAGGACCCTCTCTTACTGGAGTATAACCCTGCATATTATATTTAAGACAACTATGGAATTTTTCTACTCGGAATTTCAAAGTGAGCTAGAAAGGGTTGACTTTCTAATGGGCAAACAAGCAGACCCCAGCAAGCCTTACGAGTTTAAGTACGAAGCAAGGGAAGTCCTTCAGAAACTCCTTGAACACCCTTCTTTGCAAGAGGAATCTTCCATATCAACCTCAGCAAAGGCTATTGTTTACTACATGCTAGGAGTCAACCACTTCGAAACAGAAGAAATCACACAAAGCGACAAGCACTACTCACAAGCACTGGAACTTCTGCACTCTCTGCCACACGAAGAACAGACAAGGTACTTAAATGCTTTCCAGGACCTCTACAATGCTTTAGGGATTCTTTACTGCAACAGAGGCGAAAACCAACCAGGCCTGGACTATTTTAACAAAGCCACCTTGCTTTACCAAGGAATGAAGACTGCAGGCGGCGACAAGTTCTCACACAACTTAATGGACTACCTGGCGGGGATCGACGACTTTAGGTTTATTATAGACGGAGGAATTAACATACAGAAGGCAGAACAGAACTACACCCTGAGTTTGTTTTACATGGCTCAGTGTTACGAAAAACTAGGAGACAAGCAAAAAGCTGCTATGTACTGTGCAGAAACCATGCAGAGACAAATGGAAACTGGTGACTATGAAATCAAGGACTGGGCTGTAAATGCTATCAGTATGGCTGAGTACTACCAAGAAACTAAGTACCTCAACATGGCTCTTTATACTTTGCAGTGCGCAATGAAGCTCTTACCCACAGACTCGAAGCGCAAGCTAAGAAGCACCCTACACATGCAGATTGCTAGATGCTTCGAAGCCTTTTTGCAAACAGGAATCGAACTCCACGAGTTAGGTTCAGAAATCCCTAGAGAAGTCCATGAAAAGTCAGTAGAGTTTAACTTAGAAGTGCCTTTTCCGAGCTACACTCCTCCTTTAGACCTAGAAGCAGCCAAAAGCACCTTTAAAATGTCCAACTACCACTTCAACGAAGCCTTAAAGTTCTTTTTGATAGACGGGTACGTAACTGAGCACATAGAGATGAAAAGAGACATAAGTGCTTTATACAGGTACTTAGCTTACTTCGAACAAGACAAAAGAAGAGTTCTAGCAATGGTCCAAAGAAGGCTTGAGTTAATCGAACCCTACACAAAAGAACTCAACAGCCAAGCTTACTCAGCTTTGTGGCAACAACTCATGAACGAAGTTGCACAGCTTTACCTTGACATTTACGACCTCAAAAACGACACACTTGCAAGCAAGGGCAAAAAGAAAAAGGACTTGTATGACAAAACTAACGACTTCGCAATGGTTTCTATTGAAAAGCAACAAGAACTTCTGGAGTTCATCAAAACTTTTGAAGTCAACGAAGACACTGCTAAAGACTTGATTCAGTCACGTTTAAACATAATGTTTGGAGTGGCAAGGATTTACTCAAGACTTGAACACCCAGACAAGTCCCGAAAAGGTAGAGTATATGAAAAAAAGTTTGCTTTGGTATGAAAGAATCCAGGAGTACTTGCAAGAAGTCAAAAAAGGCCAGTATGCTGAAAAGGTTTCTGACCTTAACGAGCAGCTGAGGATCTGCGAAGAAATGGTAGGCTTGATGCCTATAAGGATCAGTCAGGTCAATGCTGAATAAATTAAGAATTCATAACTTTGATGATGGACTCCAGTTCAGAGACTTTTTGGGTGGCTCGGTAGAGTTGGAGTTCTAAGTTGTGGATGACTTGGTTTTTGTTCTCTATGACGTGCTTAACTCTGTTTTCGATTTCTGAGATTTCAGAGGCGTGTTTGGACTCTAGTAGTTTTAGTTCGTTTTGGGTTCTTTTAGTTTGGGTTTCTTGAGTTGCAAGTGTTTGTGCGCACTGGACTTGTTTATGCTCTGAGGGTTGTTTTACAAGTGAATTGAGGCGTTTAACTTCTTTCTTAAGGGTTTCTTCAGTTTGTTTGGTTTGTTGTCTGCTTTCATCGTAAACTTTGCCAATAACTTCTTTAAGGCTTTGTTCTTGTTCTTGTTGGACTTCAGCTTTGATTTTAGGGACTTTTTTGCTGAGTTTGCGTTGGACTTCAGAGTGGATGTTTTCTTTGAGTTTGTGGATTTTAGAGCGGTAGTGTTCCTCAAGGTTTTGGATTTCTTGTGAGTGTGTTTCTTTTTGTTTGATTATTTGGAGTTCTAGGTGTTCTTGTTTGGTCTTGGACTCTTCTAAGAGTTGGTTTGTGTGGGTTCTGTGGGATTGTTTTAGGTCTTCGATTTCTTGTTTGAACTGCTGCATCATAGTTTCAGTAGTTAGCTTGTGCACTTCAGTTAAGTTGTTTAGTCTTCTTTGGTGCGGTTTTTGCATGGGTTATTATTAACTTAAATAGGTGGAATCCCTACTAGTGACAAATCAATAGAGGGGTATTTTGGGCGGAATTTGTTTCTTAGGAAATCTCTATAAAAGCTCCTAGAAAGCTTAGGGGTAGTTAGGGTAGAAATCCTCATCTTTCTATAAGGAGTATGGGGAGACCTTTTAAGTACGAATGGTGGAGTTAACTGCGAAGGAGTATCTATCTTTTTGCACAGAGGTTTGGGTAGTTCCTCTGTGAAGCTTGCAAAGGTTCTTCTGAATGCTTCGTTGGGTTTCGTAGGGATGCAAGATATGCATCTGCCTTTTCTAGGTCTTTTAGGAGACTCAGAAGAAGTCTTAGTTGTGCTTTGTGGAGAAAGTTTCCCGGGGAGCTGAATCTTGGGCTTGTTAAGTGGGAGTTCTCTAAGTCGTGAGTAAATTTTGGTGGATTGCTTTTTGTAAGTGTTTTTGGTTTTGTTCAAAACGCTGATTTCCTTTGGAGTGGTGATTTCGTTAGCGTGGAGGAACTCTGTAGAGTTGCACTGAATAGAGTTGTCTACTTGAGTTATGAGGCAGTTAGTTTGGGTGTTTTCAAGTAAGTCTGGACTATTTTCCATAGACTAATAATGATTATCAGAAGCTTTGCAAGTCAAATGCTGCTTGAGAAGCACAAGTTATAATAAAAATGAGTAAACGATTTTTTTCAAGCGAACGCAAGACAAGAACTCCTGGGAAACCTACCCTGCCTCCTTTAAACTCCCAAAGCAGCTGCGAACCAAAGTTCCAAGAAGACTACAACCTGTCTATTTACCCTAACTTCACCGAACCCCTAACTTCCTCCAAAAAGCCTTACTCAGCCCAGAAGTTTTTCTCCACTCCAAAAAAGCAGTCAGAAGAAACCCCTGCAACTCTAATGCGTCACAAAGAAACCAAGTCTTTTTACGGACCTATGCGGGACGTGACTCCTGAAAGGTGCATAGACAAGTCATTTAAATCAGTCAGTAAGCACATCATTTGGGAAATTACTGAAAGAGTGGATTCCTACCAAATGCGCAAGCATTCAATAGCCAGCACCACTAAAACCATTGAAAGCACCGTAGAACAGTTTGAGCACTGGCAAAACTGCTACAGTGAATTACTGCC
The DNA here is from genome assembly GCA_022984795.1 of Fabrea salina. Classification (NCBI taxonomy): domain Eukaryota; phylum Ciliophora; class Heterotrichea; order Heterotrichida; family Fabreidae; genus Fabrea; species Fabrea salina. Next base: position 98,894 of record JALIHJ010000033.1, on the reverse strand, counting down.
TCTGATTAAAAAGCACTCAGGGGAGATGGCAAGTGCAATTTCCAAGATGAACAACCAAGTAAGTGCTTTATTTAACGACTTTTTAAACATCTACAAACAAGAAAAGCACCAGTGCTCTGAAAAAGTGCTTTGGCTCAAAAAACAGTCCAACGAGCTTGAACAAAAAGTTCTGGAACTTCAAGGAGCTTCTGAAGAGCTTCTAAAAGTCAAACGGCTTGAAGACGAACAAATAAGAAAAGAAATTGAAGAACTCTTTGAGTACGACGACACTGACTTCCAAAAGCTTAAGCGAAGAGCTTTGAATTACGCTAGTTCTGGGTTGCCTGGAACAGCAGAGTTGCTGAAGAGCCTTTACGACGAGATGAGCAAAGAAAGAGACATTCCTGAGTACAGAACTGGAGACATTTCTGCCATGAACCCTGAAGACCTAGAACTAGGACTCAGAAACAACTTCAAACTTATCCAAAAAAATACAGCTAACAAAATATTTTCCTTAATGATGAACAGGTCTACCAGGCAGGCTGTTTCTACCCAAACTTACAATGAGTTCATAGAACCTGAAGTTTACGATGAACTTAACAAAGAACTCGAAAGCCTTAAAGAAATCCAAATCAAAACTAACTCTGAACTTGAAAGAGCAACTAACCAAATCAAGCAAAAGTCAGACTTAGTTTTTGGAGCTGAAAAAGAAAAGCAGTTCCTTAGGGAAGAAAACCAACGCATTCAAAAAGAACTAGACAGAAGCAACCAAGATGCCATCTCCTACAAAAGGGAATGTGATAAACTAGCTTCTAAACAGGAAACTCTTCTAAAAGAAAAAGACTCTCAAACTAGAGAAATCAAAAGACTACAGTCTAAACTTGAAACTCAACAAGCAAATCAGTCAAACAAAAACCTAACTACTGAAAGCAAACCTAAAGAAGTCCCCAACTTAGAAACCAACCCTAAGTCACCTAACACTACAAGTCGAGAAAACACTCCTAAAGCCAAGTTGTCTGGGAAAAAGTCCAAACAACTACTCGGGAACAACCCCAATCCTAACGCCCAAAGTGAAAGGTTGCCTGAAAACAATGTCCACATTGAAGTAATTGACACTGACCGACCCAAAAGAAACATGCGCAAAATCAAAACAGACCAGTCACAACCCTCCCAAAGAGGACTTAGTCCCTCTGCAAGCCGGGAAACAATTAAGGACAGCCGGCGGGACACAGCCAACGAAGGCAACTCAGAGTCACTCAGAAGCAGCTATCGAGACTCAGCTAAAGATAGCCGTCCTCATTCAAGTAGTTACGAAGAAGAAAGCTCTTCAGAGGAACCTTCAGACACCAAAAAGCCAAAAAAACAAGACCACTCTAAAAACAGAATTGACACTGCTGTAACTGAGCCCCTTTCTACTGTCCAGGAAACTTGTCACGAAAGCTCGCCCCAACCCGTTAAAAAAGGATCTAAAAAAAGGACTGAAGCTTCACTCAAAAGCCCTGAAAACCCTAAAAGTCCTAAACACCCTAAACCTCCTTCTGTCCAACCTAAAACTTCTTATACAAACAGAAAGCCTGAGAACTCAACCAAACCTGCCAACAGCACTAAACCTACCAAAGCCACCAGCCACAACAAGCCCAATCAGCAAAGAATCCAACACTTCCGTGAAGTCTCAGAAGAGTCCGAAGAAGTAACTAACCACTTGGAAGACTACTTAGACTCCTCTGGGAGGTTGATTAGCTCTCCAGAAGAGCCAAAGTCGTTCATAAGGACAAGAGAAGCTGCCCAGGTTGAAATGGCTGACAGAAGCGTAAGCACAGACAAGTCCACTACTATAAGTCGAGGCATCCAATACAACTGGGAGTCTCCTCATGAAACTTCTGAAAAAGAAACTGAAGAAAGTTACGTCTACTTCATGCCTTTCAACCCCAACAACGTATTTGGACTGAGAGGGGACAGTTACTTCCACACCAAAGGCAATATTTTCCAAGCACAGTCGCGCATTCCTGAACTAAGCAACTCGTACATTTTCCAACCTCCTTATAAGTCAGACACTCAAGAATCATAATAAATATGGATAAAGTCATACTAACTACCAATTTCACAGAAACTTTAGAGTGTCCCATCTGCTATGACTATTTCACTTCGCCTGTGATTCTATGCCCGAACGGACACTCAATCTGTAACATTTGTGGCACAACATCCAAAACATGTCCTGTCTGCCGCGCCCAACTTTCTAAAACATCTCGTAACATCGTGCTTGAGAAGATGCTGGAGCAAATATCGGTGCCTTGCAAGTTCCAAGGTTGCCAAGAAGTCATTACTTTGGCTTCTCGGTCTGCTCACTACAAAGTCTGCCCTTACAATAACTTTACTCTGTGCATTGAGTGCGGAAGTAGCGAAGAAGACCTAGTAAGGCACTTGATTTCACAACACGACTACAAAGAAATAGCTATGGAAGAAGAAGGAGGACTCAGGTCCTTTTCAGGGCCTTTGGAGTCCTGGGGCAGGGACACAGAGTGGCCCAAAGGAGTTTGGAGGTTCGGAAAAGAGCCTATTATAGTCCACGCTAAAAGCACGTCAGGTGTGTTCCATGTGTACTTGTTCAGGATCAACAAAAAGCCCCTTTATATTTCACTAGAAGTAGAGAACGAAGAGTTCGCAGTAGTTTTCAAAGGACAAGTGCCTTTTATAAGCGATGAAAACAAAAAAAACGCTCCTCATTTAAACTGTGATGTAAGTGTATTACTCAACAACTTTGTAAAAGTGCATGATGAAGACGAAGAAATCCTGCGCTTGTGGGTTAACGTCAAGCGGAAGCTTACAAAGTAATATAATATAAGAAAAATGAACAGTAGTTATGCTCCGGAAAACACTGGAAATGGAAGGAGTCTCCATAGTATGGGCTCTATAAGTTCACTAACTCAAACAGGCTCAGGGTCCCTCAAGGGCAAACTGCTTTCACTCGAAGAACTTGTTCGTTCGATAACTGAAGAAATGAACCAGCACAAAAAAGAAGTACAGGTGCTTCGTTCTGAAAAAGACACTCTAGAAAACGTACTTCACATGAAAATCTCAGACGTGCGCAAAAACCTCATGAACGAAATCAACCGAGTTGAAGAAGACATGAAGAAGCACTTTTCTCAACAAAAGGCTGAAAACAGCAGACTCCAAAACCAACTCGTGAACCTCAAAGAAGAAAAAGCTAACTTGCAGCAGCAACTCATGGCCTTGCAACGCAGGATTTCAGAACTGGAGTTGCAAGTAGGAGTTGAAGAAGATTAAATTAATATTAGATTATGCAGACCTAAAGTATGTAGGTTTAGAAGGCGAAGAAATTATGCACTCGTCACAACGCGCACCTGCTGAACGCGAAATAGGAGACTTAGGCATAAACTTCTTACCACACTGGAAGCAAGGCACTGTGTCTACGAACCCAGCAAAGTTCTGTTTGGGAAACACGTTCTGAGTCCAAAAAGGGTTTAAAGTAATGTAGTTGCTCATAACTGCTTCGCGGAACTCTTCATACTGCAGTTTACCATCTTTGTCTCTGTCATAGTAACTAAATATTCCTTCTACGCTGTTTCTGAGTTGTGAGTCAGGCACTTGGATGTTTTTGAAGTAGTTAGCAGTCTTCATCATCTCGAACACATCGTTCTTTTTGATAGCGCCCATGTTTTCTGAGTCGTAAGCTCTGAACGCAAACCAAAGCCTTTGTTCTGGGTTGCCTGTTTGCAGTAAAGACATTCCTACAGCAAACGCACTGAAGTCAATCATGCCTGCTTTGTGCACGTCAAGTGCATTGAAGATGTGCCCTATAAGGTTCCTGTCAGGAATAGTTCCCAGCATTATTTGTTCGAACTCCAGGTAGGATATTGGCTCATGGGGTGGTTTTCCGCTTTTTAAGTACTCGTTGTTGAGTCTTTGCAGTTCGCTAAAAGAAATGTTGTAGTTGGTGTTGAGGTCTTTGAAAAGGTTTCTGTCGACCTGACTTAAACTTGTCCCGAGGGTAAAGGGTGTGTAACTGTAGCCTGTATTCGAAACTACCAAACGAACTTCTACGTTAGGCAGTACAAGAGGGTGGGGTACTGGCTTGCCTAAGGTTTGTAGGTTCCTTAAAAAGTCTTCAAGTGCTGCTTGAGTGTGCAGAAACACTGCGTATTGGAGGTCTCCTTGGTTGCTGATGCCTAGTTTGTCGCCTTTAGTGTCTATGAACTCCAAGTTCTTGTCTACTCCGTAAGCGTTGGACACCTAAGTAAGAGTTACCATTCTTTTGATGTAAATAAAATTCATGTCTTGTTTTTTTATATTGCTAAGTAACTTGTTGTCTCCGTTTGGGTAGTTAAGGGCGTCCATGCACTTGATGTTAAAAACCTGAACGCAATCCATAATGGTATCAGCGTTTACTTGCCCCTGAACTAACAAGTTGTAGTTAGCTTCGTGAAGGTGGGCTCTGAAGTACTCCAAAACTTGGGACAGGTAACTGCAAATCATAGCGCTGGATTCGTTCAGCAGTCCAGAGTGGACTTTTATGAACTTTTCAATAAGCCCAGTTAAACTTTGCTCTAAGTTGACTTCACCGTGGTTGACTTGGTACAAATCGTGACTGCCTTTTTTAACCTCTTCAACCAGTACTTTAACTACATCGAAAATTTTAACTGCTTCTTCTTGTCCAAAAAAGCTTAAGTAAGTGTTTGCTAGGTTCAAGTCGCCTGTAGGCCAGCCTTGGAGTATAAACTTTTCTAGAGCCTTTACACAGTCGTGTAAGTAAGCAAAGTTGTAGGTGTAGCAGTTAAGTCTGTAGATCTTAGAAATAAGAGGAGAGATCTCTCGGAACTGCATGAGGTGCATAAACAGTGTTTTGATCATTCCGGTTCTTGCTAAGTCGCTGTATAAGTCTTACTCTATTGCTATTTTTGAGTTTGAGTCCACTATAAACACCAAAAGCTTAACTACTTCCCAGCGGGTTTCTGCATCTGAAGCTATTAGGTACTGCAGGTGCTGGTTGATTTTTGTGATGTTTACAAGTTCCCAGGTGTAACCTCTTTGAACCAAGTAACGCAAAATACTCAGAGTGTCTAGCTTAATCATAGAGTTTCCGGAGTTCAACAGTAACTCTGTGATTCTTCCAAACAACCCCACTTCAGTAAGCACTTGGCACTGAGAACTGTTCAGCCAAATTAAGTTCCTCACAGTTTGCAAAGCTGCTCTTTTAACTGACTCATTGTCGTGGCCCAAAAGTACTACGAGTTGGTTTAGAATCCATCTGTTGAAGTCGTCCATTGCTAAGTAAGGCAGCACGTAACTCAACACAATAAGTAAGTTCACAAGTAAGTTTTCGTCTTCAGAAACTCTAAACAAGCTTACTACTATTTCAGTGATTTCTTTAAGCTCAGTTTGGTTGGAGTTGGGTTTGGAATAGTCTCTAGGCATAGTAGCTCCACACAGAATCGAAAGCAACCAAGCAGTTCTTATCAAACTACTTGTGTCAAGTAGCACTTTATCAGCTCCTCTCCTCAAAATCCTCAAACTTACTTGCATGCAGCCCAAAGCCAGCAAGTAGTTCTTGCTTTCAAGGTCGTGCCTAGCAATGAAACCCAGAGCTAGCAAAGCTTGGTCACGCACTTCAATGCACTCGTTTTCACAAAGCTCAAGTATCTTTTGAATGGTGCCTGTTTGCATAAGCACTTGTTTAGTGAACTTCTGAGAAGGGTGCAGAAAGTAACTTTCTGGAATCTCAGGAATCCGAGGACCAGGTGCGAAAAATGTTATGATTTTAAGGGTTTCCCACTGAATGCTTTTAGAATTGTCTGCTCCTAAGCATTGCAAAATTCGGTTAATCAAGTTTTGGTTTATTAAAGTTTCAAACAGCTTAATCAGGTACCCGCTTATTCGGATGTGTTCGTTGGTGCTTTGGAATACCTCCAAAACTCCAAGCATGTCCCTGATCCTTTCCAAAGCGCTCAGAACTACATTCACGTCGCTGTGAAACAACTGCTCCACAATCTTTTGAAAAGCGTTTTCGTCAAACAAGTTAGAAAACACTCGAGAGTAGTAAATGTCTTTTTCTTGCTCCGAGTACTCGTTTGACTCTCCTAAGTAATCCCAAGTTTCCAGACGGTCCTCAAGGGTTTCTCTTAGAGTTGAATGCACTTCGTAGTTCAGGTGTGACATAGAAAAAAGCTGCGCAAGAGCCTGGTGCAGGGCTTCTTTTTCCCCACTAGAAGCTGGAACGTCGGTACGAGGCTTAGGTCTCACTGCTCCTTGCTCATGCAACCACTTACAAACGTACTCCAAAAAGTCTTCCCAGTACACTTGTCCGTCACGGTTCACATCTAGTTGGGTCTGCAAGTGGTAAGCCTCTTCAGAGGCGATGTGGGGGTTCTGAGTGAGGTTCATTGCAATTTGTCTGATTTTTTCAGTGGTGAGCACTCCTGAGCCGTCGACGTCCACCATAACAAATATTCGGTGGATTTCTTCTATTTCGTCGCGAGACAAAAGCCCCTGGCTTAATATTGCCTGTTCTGCCATTATATTATAATTAAATATCAAATATTTTGTCTTGTTTAACTAGATCTCCATTTTGCCACTCTCCACTTACTGAGTAAAGTTTCTTTCCTTTCTCGTAGTAAGTCACTTTCCCAAAGCCGTCTTTAGCGTTATGTTTCCACTCTCCTTCGTAAACTTCAAACTCCTCTGGAGTCTTGTTAAGTAAGAAGTGCCCAAAGCCCTGCTTCTCGTCGTTCTCCCACTCTCCGTAGTACTTCCACCCTTCTAAGCTCATAAAGCTCCCTTTGCCGTGTTTTTTCCCTTGGTGCCAGTTTCCTTCGTAAAAGTCCCCATTACTGTACCACATAGTTCCTTGGCCTACTGGTTTGAAGTTGTCAACTTCGCCTTCGTAGTAAGACTGGTCTGAGTACACTATTTTGGCCTGTCCTTTTAAAGAGTTGTTTTGCCAGCTGCCTTCGTAGGTAACTCCTGAGTTAAGAGTCATTACTCCTTGGCCTTCCCTTTTGCCCATTTTAAAGCTACCTTTGTAAGTCCACTTAGAAGTAAATAGTTCACCTTGGCCCTCAGGCAAGTCTTCTTCAAAGCTGCCTTTGTACCAGGAACCTCCTCTGTAGGTATAGGTTCCTTTTACTAACTTGCCTTGACTCAGTTCTCCTTTAAACACAGCTCCTTTTTTCCAGTGAATTTCGCAGACTCCTTGGGGCTTCCCAGCGAAAAACTTGCCTTTACACAGGTACTGGCTTCTTTTTAACTTGCCTCTGCCCTGAGGAAGGTTGTTGTGCCACTCACCTGAGTATTCTTCTCCGTTTGCCCAGTAAATGCACCCTCTTCCTTGCTTGGTGCCTTTGAAAAATTGGCCTTTGTAAACGCTTCCACAAACTAACCGTTCTATTCCGTAGCCATGCTTTAGGTCCTGGTCCCAAGACCCGCTGTAGGACTCTCCGTTTGGAAGACTTAAAGTTCCGTTTCCTTGCCGCTGTCCGCTTTTGAAGTGGCCTTTATAGGTGCTTTTGTCTTTGTACTCAAGAATTCCGTAGTCTTCAGGTACTTTGTTTTTTAGTGCACCTGTGTATTTGCAACCGTCTTCAAGTATTATTTTTTCCATAGCATAGTTAATATTTCAGGCAGCTCCTGTGTCTAGTTATCTTTAAATATGAACACAACTAAGCACTAGCCTTAAGGCACCTTCAGAAATAAGCAGTTGTTTTACTAATAACATTAACACTTGGCGAATCAATATGTACCAAAGACTCCACAATGAAGGAAACAGAGTTCTTTATGTGTGCATCGCCAAGGGCACTACAATCGAGTCAGAACACTCTGAACTAGAAAGCGCCTCAGAAGTAGTCCTCAATGTAGTGTCTAAGCTTGACTACTCGCAAAAAAGGGTTTCTTACAACTATGAAAACGTTTACCATTTGCACATTGTTTTCGACGAACCTTTTGAGTTCGCTGCAATCTGCCACAGTTCCTTTTCAGCTAAGTCAGTTTTTGAGTTCCTAGAAAACCTGAAAGCCAACTACACAATGAACCCACGCAAAACCAAAAAGGACCTAAAAAACTCAGTTGAGAAGCTAAACACCGGCTACAGCCAAGACAACCTCAGGAAAGTCCAACTCCAGATCGAAGAAGTCAACCAGATAGTAGTCCAGAACATCAACAAAGTACTTGACAGAGGACTAAGGCTAGAAGCCCTCACCGAGAAAGCCACAGACATGGAAACACGTGCTGCTGTGTTCAAAAAAGACGCTGTGCAGCTTAAAAGAAAATTCATGTGTGCCCGCTGGTGCAAGAAGTACAAAAAGCTCATTATAGGCATAGTTAGCTTCTTGTTTTCGTTACTAGGAGGAGCTATTATTTACTTAGTGCTGAGCTAATAAGTAAACATGGAGATGAGTAAACTAATAGCAGTCAAAAGTATGCATACTAATAATTTAATGTCTTCAAGTGCCATTATATCAGAAGCCAAGCCACTAGAACGAAAAAAGCGCAGAGGGCCTCCTCCAGCTTTAAAGTTACCTACTGTTCCAACTTTAGAAACCCCCACTGAAACTATTTCCTACAACCTGGCCCGCATCCATGACTCCTTTTACATATCAGGGTGCAAAGTTGCCCAGGATTTCGAACTTCTCAAAAAGTCTGGAATCACTCATATTTTAAACCTAGTGGGAGAAAACAAGTTCTCCAACGTTTTTCCAGAACACTTTAAGTACACATCCTTTTGTATGCCCGACAACCCTAAAGTCAACATATTGTTCTTCGCATGCTGCGGAGTGGACTTCATCACCGAAGCTCTTGAAGAAGGAGGCAAGGTTCTGGTGCACTGTCTCAAGGGAACTTCTAGAGCTCCTACTCTAGCTGCCGCTTACTTGATGCTCAAAGAAGGCTTTTCTGAGGACCAGGCAATCAACAGAGTAAGGTCAGTACTTCCTTCAGCCAACCCTAACTTTGGGTTTATTTGCCAGCTGAGGATCTTAACTCAAGGCTTCTACCAAACTGGAGTTTACAAGTACAGCAGTAAGTACGACATGTTCATTCCTGCTGAACTTGACGAAGGGACTTTTATCCGTGTTGAAAATAGTTGTTTTTACTTGTTTCTGAGTGAAAACAGGGGTTTGAGGGAAGAGCAACTTGGTCTTTTATGTGCTAAATCCTGGGAAAGAGTAATTGGAACTCATACTACTATACACTATTTTAAATAATTGCTTTAAATACATAATTAATGAAAACAGTGCTTCTTTATAGTTTCTTCATGTGTGACTTTCCAGTTACTTCCTGGCTGTGTGGTCCTGTCTTTCCAAACAATACTTAATAATGGAACTAGTCATTTGTTTAGCCCTAGGAATATTAGCTCTGTTTCTAATATTTCCGTACACAAAAAGAATCAGGATACTTAAAGGCGTTGGAGCTGATATGAAGATGGTTCTGGTAGTTAGAATGGACCTTAAAATGGGCAAAGGGAAGATAGCAGCTCAATGCTGCCACGCAGCAATAGGACTTTTTGAAAGACAAGGAAAACATAACGTCGAAGCCATCGCTGCTTGGAAAAGAGACCACTGCAAAAAAGTAGTTCTAAAGTGTAAGGATGAAAATGAGCTCATGGAAATAGCCGAGGCTGCAAGGAACGAACAGCTTGGTTACTACTTAGTTTGTGACGCTGGTCTGACTCAAATCTCTCCAGGATCGAAAACAGTATTGGCAGTTGGCCCTGCTTCAGAAGACCACCTTTCTAAAGTTACTTCGCACCTTAGATTGCTTTAGTTTATTTAACCGGTGTTTTAAAGGATTTTTGTTCATCCGATATAATAACTGGTACTGTAGATCTTACTGAATTGCAACAATTCCGAGTAAGACTTAGTAAATCTAGACTTCTGTAATAAATGAATTCTATTATTGAAATCTTGAGCAAAACACCAGAACAAAGAACTCAGCAAGAAGCAGAAATTTTATTCGAAAGCACCAAAGAAATAGCATTTTTCCGGAAACTTACTGAAGAACAAAAAGACGAAAACATTCACAAAAACTGTTGCCAAGCAATGACTCTCCAAATGACTCCCAAAGACTCATCCGTTATAAGTTTTGGGGAACAAGGTGATAGTTTTTATATAATTCTGAGAGGCAAAGTTGGAGTCTGGGTTCCTTTGAAAAAGCCTTTTAGGATAAGTTCACTGGCAATCAAATTCTTAACTACTCAAAAAACCCAGTCAAACACAGCAGTTAACCTCAAAGGTTCAGAAAAAGACTCCAAAGGCAGGCGTCTAGGACAGTTCGTAAACACTGCATCAGTTCCTCAAGAGCACGAAAAAACAGTTGTGCCTGCTAAGTCTAAAAACATTCTACTGAAGTACAGAGACCAAATCCTAGAAAAAGCCAGAAAGAACAGAAAGAACTCCTTTGAAGTAGAAGTAGAAGACTTCCAAGAAGTAGCCGAACTCTATCAAGGCTCAGGCTTCGGAGAGTTATCTTTGATCAGCGAAAAGCCCCGAGCAGCTACTATAGTGGCCAAAGAAGACTGTTACTTAGCTGTGCTGAACAAAAAAGACTTCAAAAGGATCTTAGGAAGATTTGAAGAAAAAAGAAACAACTTAAAAGTCAGTTTCCTTTACTCACTTCCTTTCTTCAAAGACTGGACTCGAATGACTATGCAGAAACTCAGTTACTATTTCTCTGAAAAAACATTTAAAAAGCATCAATTACTCTTCAAAGAAGGCGAAAAAACCAACGGAGTGTTTTTTGTGAAAAGCGGCGAGTTTAAGGTACTAGATAATTAGCTCTCCAAAAAATTCAAGCAAAGAAAAAGTGTAGTTGAAGAACCCTCTAACAAATTCGGAAACACTTCAGTCATGCGGTTTAAAAACATCAGAAAACAGAGCACAAGCAAAGAAATCCAGCTCTTAATAAAAGGCTCTAACGAGATGCTAGGTGCTGACGAAGTCATTTACCAAAAAGACCTTAGAGAAAAGTCTTGTGTATGCATTTCAGAAACTGCTGAGGTTCTGCACATCTCTAAAGAAGTAACTACTACTTAGGACTTTCTAACCAAAATATCCCACCACAACTCAGCAGACCTCCTAAAAGAGTTCCAAGGAAGCGAAACCAGCAGACTTCAAGAAATCGAAACCAGACAAACTTACGTCGAAAGAGCCAAAACTGACTTTGACTCTTACTTCAAAAGTCCCGAAGTTTCTAGTAACTCTGCCAAGAGGACTTTTAGCACGCCAAAAGTCATCAAACCTAAACGGTCTTTAGAAGAAGAACCTAAAAAGAAACCAAGAGTTTTCGAAGGCAAGCTCCGGACTTCGTACCTTCGGTTTTCAGAATCTCCTAAAATCAAACCAAGACCTCAGCAGCACCCCAAAACTCCTATTTCGCCTTATAGACTCGGCACTTACAGAGGAGTTCCTCCTAACTTTTTGTACAAATCCAAGTTTGCTTCAAACAACAAACAGCTACTTAGAGACGACCTTGTAAACGATTTTCCAATCAACGCTGTAAAGCTGCTTTCCAAAGGCGTTAACCTAAACTTAAATTCATCCTTATAGAGTTTCATGGAATTCATAGAAGAAATCATAAGAGTTCTTCAGATACCTCAGAGACTCAGGAGCAGTCAAGAACTAAGTGTTGTTTTAAAGGCTACTAAAGACATTGAGTTTTTTGCTGAGTTAACTCGAGAAGAAGGAAGCACTGCTCACGAGTTGTGTTGCGAAGTAATGACCCTTGAAAAGCACCCTCCAGGTTCAGTTATCACTAAAATAGGAGAAAAAGGCGAGAAGTTCTATGTGATTCTTCAAGGAAAGGTTTCAGTTAACATTCCTGACCCTCAAACTCGAATGCCAACAGAACCTGAAGAACCACAAACTCCAGAAAGCTGCTTTTCTAGTGAGTCAAGCAAAAGTTCTGTATGCGCGGGCTACATTGAAGTAGCTGAACTGGAACAAGGTAGTTCTTTTGGAGCCTTTGCACTGCTCTATGACAAGCCACGCTCAGCAACAGTGATAACTAAAGAAGTCACCTATTTAGCAGTTCTAGCTAAAGAAGACTTTCAAAGAGTCCTAGGAAGCATTTCAAGGAAAAGAGCCAACGAAAAAATAGAGTTCTTGTACTCAATGCCTTTTTTCAGAGACTGGACTAGAATAGGAGTCTTCAAACTAAGTTTTTTCCTCAAAAATCGAATTTTAAAAAGAAAACAAGTTCTTTACCAAGAAGGAGACCCTGTTGAGTGGGTATATTTCGTTAAAGAAGGAGAATTTAAAGTAATCCTTACTTAGATCTCTCAAAAGATGCACCAAGAAAAAGACTTAGTTGAGTTTTCTAGTCACTCTGAGTTTAAAAAGCGTTACTTACTCAAAACCAACCACATGAAAAAGAAGAAAATTCTGAAAGAACTTAATTTAGCCATTAAAGGCAAAAACGAAATGATAGGCTCTGAAGAAGTTATCTCTGGAAACTCTACAAGACAAAGCAACTGTGTGTGCTTTTCAACTAAAGCTGAAGTGTACTGCATCTCAAAAAAAGTAAGGTTTATTTAGGATTTCATAGAAAGAGTCAAACTCACTAACACAAAAGTACAAGAAAGAAACCAACTCAACACTTCACGTTTTAGCCTAAGAGCTAAAATCGAGGCTTTAGTTGAAAGTGCTAAAGTAGACAACTCCTTAATCTGCGAGAAACTAAGCAAAACTCAAAAAACAATTAAAACAAAAAGAGAACTTTTACCGAGTTCACTTACTCCAGTTCTAAAAAGGCCTAAAACTAAGTTGCACCTTAACCCTTCAAAAACCATTTCTCCTATGAAAAAAGTACTCTCGCTAACTCGCAGTCTAAAGAACTCACCAGAAAGACCTAAAAAGCACAAACCCAGAAAACTGATTATACACAGAAGAGGTCCTCCTCCCAACTTCTTGTTGTCCAAACGCAAACAAATAGAACACCAAAAGAAGTCAGAACTAGATAACATAACTGTGATGAATATAGTTAAAAACCACATGAAGGCTAAACAAGATTACTACTTTTAATCCATAGGAACAAACATAATGAAGATTCCATAATTTCCAGGCCTAACTAAGATGCCCTTGCTAGAGAACTGGTCTTTTGTTTGGTTGACAATTTCCACTAGTGACCTGTACCCTTCCTCTCTGTATAGTTCTATCGCACCATTAAGTTTCTTCTCAACATTCAGAAACATGTACCCAAACCCTGAACCGACAAGCATAAACAACACCAAAAGGACTATTGTAATGGGATACTCTTTACCAAACTCTATGCTTGCTGGGAAAAGGTACGTACAGCACACAAAGCATAAAAACATCATAATTGATAAAAGAACCAAGTAGCACCTGAGCTTGCAGGTTCCTAGTTTGTACCTCACTTCTTCTTTGAGGCGCTTGTTTATGTAGAATATGTAGTTTTTGAAGTCATTAAACTCAATTAAGTCTTCTAAAAAGGTTCCTCTGAAAGCAGAAATCTCAAATTTGAATTTTTTGATGAAAGGAATTCTGTGCTGGTCTTTTATTTGGTACTCAGAAAAGTCATTAAAAACCAGCACACACTCTGGAGTTTGTTTGGGAAGTTCAAGGTCTCTTATAATTATTTCGCCTCCATAGTTGTCCCTGTCTGGAACAATCATTTCCCGGAAAGCGTTAGGAGGACCGTAGTCTACCGGTTGCTCTTCAGTAGGTCCATGCATGTAAGGGTCATAAACTGCGGGTTTATAACTCTTTCTTTGATCAGCGATTTCGTCGGTAGTTTGGTCCATTTTATATTATAAAGTTTTTTTGAGTTGTTGAATAAATTCCATTTTGAAGCTTATTTAAGAACCTATGATTTCTACTTCGTTTATGCACTCTGAGTGTAGGTTAAGGGTTTTAATAGTTGAAAACGACCTAAGATCAGTTAGCTTGCAAAAACCCTCTACATCTGAAGAAACCAAGTACTTCATATCTTCTGTAGCCGCAATGCAAGTAATTGAACCTGAAATCCTAATTAATTCCTTAACTAGTTCTCCCGACTTCAAGTTCCAGACTCTAATTGAGTCTTTGCTTGCAGAGGCTATAAGCTCAGAGTTATCGAAAATTATTACTGACAACACGTTTGAAATGTGGCCTTCTAAGCTGTATATCTGAGTTCCTTCGTAGAGTTCCCAGACTCCGATAGTGTTGTCACTACTGCCTGAAACTAAAAAGTTCTCAGTTTTGGATATTCTAACTGAATTAACAGAAGCTTTGTGGCCTTTAAGTGCCCTGGTGTGAGTACCATTGCTAAGGTCCCAGATTTGTATTGAAGCGTCTTTGCCTCCAGAAGCTACAAACGACCCAGACTCAGATATCTTCACACAGTTAACCGACTCAAAGTGTCCTCTGAGAGTCATAGTTTTTTTCCCTACTTTTGAGTTGAAAGCCACTACAGTTGAGTTCCAGAGCCCTGCCACTATAGTTTCTCCGTGAATGTCCACAGAGTTTATCCAGCAGTTGCTGCCTGTTAATATAGTTAGTAACTTGCTACCTGTTTTAGTATCCCAAACTCCAAGTGTTTTGTCTTTGCTGGCAGAAACTATTGACTGCCTGTCCTTAGAGACTGCAATTGCAGTTATTGCTGAAAGGTTTTCAGATATTAACTGAATTCTTTGAGTAGTTTTGAGGTCCCAGATTCCAATTGTTCTGTCTTCACTGCACGTAAGCAGCAGCTTGCCAGCTAGTTCAGAGAGGTCTGGTTCTTTGGCTATCTCTTCTTGGTTGACGAGCTCAAAGATGTCAGGTAGTTCTGGAAGTTTGATTTTGCTTGCCACGTAGTTCTGGACAGCTGCTTTTTCAGAAGGAATGTTTTTGAAGTGCTTTCTAAAAGCAGACTCACTTGAAGAAAAGTCACTTTGTATAAAAGCTTCTAGTTGGCTTTCTACTTGGCTAACTGAGTTCAACTGGCTGTCACGGATAGTTTTTATTCTTTTAATGAGAGACTCAGACCGCTTCACAATGACTTTGGTACTGTTCTCACAGTCTTTTTTAAGCTTTTTAAGACAGTTAACGACTTCTTCGTGGTCAAGTAAGTTTTCTTTGAGACTTTTAAGTCTTTTTCTGATGCTTAGTATGCTATCAAAGACTTCACTGTCGAGTTCTGAACAAAACTTTCTGATTTCTTGTGAAATGAACTTTCTTGACTCTTTGTCAGTGTTTATTTTGCGAATTACTGAGCTTAGTTTTTTAAAGTACGCGCTTTCTTGCTTGACTCGGCCTAAGTAATCACTGTCTCTGGTTAACAAGTTTAAGTTAAACACTGATATCTTAACGTTGCCAGCCTGACCGAATAGCACGTTGCTAGAACCAAAACCTACTACAGGAATAGACTGGTTGTGCAGGTACTGTAGTGCGCCTGATATTTGGTAACACCAGTTAACTACATCTGTTTCAGTTCTTTTAGTTTTTAGTTTGTCTTTTAAGTTCCCGCCAGGTGTGTAGTTAGTTACTATGCACAAGTGACTGTCAGGGTTAGAAGTAATGTCTATAAGCTTTACTATGTTTACGTGCGACAAGCTTTTGTACAAGTCAACTTCTGCCTTAGCTCTTTCTATAACTTTTTGCTGCTGAGAAGTCTCTGACACCTTAACTACTAGTCTGCGGTTAGGCGGGTACTTTGCTAAGTAGCACCTGGAAGACTTGCCTTTACCAATGTACTTCAGCTTTTCATAGCCTTCTGGAAGCCTCAAGAGTTGCGAAGGCCTTTCTCCACACTTAGAAGGTCCGTGGTGAAGCACTTGGTGAGCACAAAGCTCAGTAGAGCTGCCTCTACAAAAGCACTCTAGTAATTTTTGAGAGCAGTCACAACTCATTTTTATTAAGAATGCATGGTGAAGAAATTATAAATATGAAATTGGCTGTGGTTATCTCAGTGCTAGTTGCACTCAGCAGTGCAAACTGCCTCCAATCAACAATGGCTTTGCTCAACCAGCAAACGGACTCAACTAACTGGCTCCACAACTGCAAAGAAGTGGTTTCTCTGTTCCCCAAGTCAGGAAGTGAAGAGTTCAAAGCAGGACTCTACGCTGCTAGTTCCTTAATCAACACTGTTCAGTTCTTCACTATGAGAGACGTGTGCAAAGAAGAATCTATCTGCATCAAAGAAACCTGCACAAGCCACGACGAAGAGGGAAACTGCACAGGAAAACAATGTGTAGAAAACAAACTAATCAGCGATTTCTTGGGACACTGCCATAGCAGCGCTAAGCTGTACTACTTCACTGGAGCACTAGAAGATGCTATGAAATACTTAAGTCTCAATGGAGTGGACTTTGAAAAAAACACTGAAATAGCCTCTGGAAGCATTAGAGTTTTGGCTAATTTAGTGTTTAGTTTCATGACTAAAGAAAAGATCGAGGTAGGAATCAACTCCTACCATGACATAATGGAACTGATCAGAAAAGTCAAAGAAGAAGAAGACGACGGCTGGTTCTTGCAGTCAGTTCAAAAAGGAGACATTTACTACGACAACTGGTGCTCAATTGACATTGCTGAGTTCTTAGTGGACTCTTTGATTTTCAATGAAGAAAAAGAAGAAATGACTCAGGCTGAGCAAGCTTTACAAGTCACTAAACTTTTCAACAACTTCTCAGAAAAGATAGTCAAGTCGCAGTGCATCTAACTAACTCAAGTTATCTTTTAAAGAAATATTGTTTTTCTTCTTCAGAACGCAAAGTTCCTTTAGGCAGGAACTCACCCACACTCGCAGCATACTCAGCCAGCAGTCTTTGTCTTTCACGTTCAATGATGTCTTTTTTGCGTTGTTCTTCAGACTCGTGTTTGCGGAGCTCTTCTTCTTCACGCTGTCTTTCAGCTTCGATCATTTGTTGTTTTTGCTTCCACAAAGTGTCAGCTTGGCGCTTGTGCTCTAGTTCTTTCATCCTTCTTTTTTGGGCATTCATTTGTTCAATTCGGTCATCTTCAGCGAACTTGCGCATCATTTCCTTTTTGAATTCTTGTTCCATGAGTTCATCTTGGCGTTTCCTTTCTTCTTTAATGCGTTTTTGTTCTTCGTTGGCAGCCATGAGTTCTTCTTTCATTTTGCGCATTTTTTCGGCTTCTTGTTGTTCGCGTATGCGTTCGTTGTACTCAGACTCTTCATAGTAGAGGTCAGTTCTGAGTTTTTCTACGTACTCTTGTTGGGCTCTTCTGGCTGCTTCTTCTGCTTGGAGTTTTTCAAATATGATGTTGCGTTCTTCTTCTTTTTTGGCCCTCAGAAGTGCTTGTTCTCTTTCGCGGCGTTCTTGTTCTTCTTGGTACCTTCTGAGTTCTTCGGCCTGTCTAAGTTCTTTTTGGCGTGCTTCTTCTTTTTGTTGCTCGCGTAGATAAAACGACTCTTGCATGTCGCGGATGGCTTGTTGGCGTTTTTGCTGTTCTTTGAGAAGAACTTGTTGGTCTTCTTGGACTAGTTGGTCTACTAGTTGGTCTACTTGGTTCTTTTCTTTCAGGTACTCTTCGTAAGCTTGTTGGCGTAGTCGTTCGCGTTCTTCCATTTGCTGTTGCAGTACTTGTTTGCTCATTAGTTGTTGTTGTTTCCTTTCTTGTTCTTGTCTGGCTTGTGCCTTTAACTGGTTCTCGGCCTGTCTGAGCATGTCTCGTTCCATTAAGGCGTCCTTGTAGACT
Organism: Fabrea salina; assembly: GCA_022984795.1. Taxonomy (NCBI): domain Eukaryota; phylum Ciliophora; class Heterotrichea; order Heterotrichida; family Fabreidae; genus Fabrea; species Fabrea salina. The sequence goes on along the minus strand of JALIHJ010000033.1, from coordinate 81,273 downwards.
TCGTCTTCTTTTCTAGATTGTTGTTCTTGTAACTGCGCGGTCCGTTCTTTGTTAATATAAGCAGTCATGAGTTTTTGGCGGAGGTCTCTGAGTTCTTCGCTTTCGGCGCAGATCCGCTGGACTTCTCTTTTTTGCTTTTCTTGTTCTAACTGTCTTCTTTGCAACTCGCCAGCAAGTCTTTCTTCCAGCATTTGAATAACTATAAATGTCTTAGTTTAACACTTACTTAAGCTGCTCTTGGAGTAGTTTTTGAGGACTTCGAACAGGCTCTTCATGGTGTTTCCTAGTTCGTGGAGTTTAGAGTTGTTTCGGAACTGGGTTTTCCAGCAGTACTCGTGAAGGTGCTCTTGAAGGTGGGTCATTTGTCTGTTTTTCTTTTTAATGTGGTATTTGGCCCAGCACCAGGAAACTTCGATGTGTTGTGTGTGGATCTCTGGGTTCTCAGGGTGCAAAAAGTACTTGGAGTGGTTTACTGTGTGGTGTTTGAAGCCTGTTTTTTCTAGTTGGTTGTAAGCTGCCCATTGGTCAGATATGATTGTAGTGCCTGGTTCGCACCTTTTAGTGATTATAGGTAGTAACTGTGCAGCTGTTCTTTTAGGCACTACTTCCATGTAGACTAACTTACTTGATCTTTCGTAAAGTCCAAACACCCACTTCTGGTCACTTTTGCCTTTGCTTCTGAAACAACTTTCGTCAATTTCTACAATCCCAGAAAAACAAGGCAAAGTGTCTAAAAAGTGCATTCCTACTACTTTTCTAAGCTTTTCAGAAACCTTTCGGCTTTGGTTTTGAGATATGTCCAAGAAGTTAGCTATTTCTCTCGGTCTAAGGTCCATTGTCCACAGAAACAAGTAAGCAAGTATCTTGCTTTGCTCCATTTCAAGTCCTTTCCAAAAGCTTTCTTCAAGCAAAGGTTTGGTTTTGCCACAAACACACTGAAAACTTGCGTCCATTCCTTCTTTCCACTTGATGCTCATGACTCTTCCACAGCTGCAAAGGCTTTCTGAGTCAAAAGTTCCTGTTTGGAAAAGTAAACTTAGTGAGTATTCTGGCTCTGTTAGAAGTGAAAAAAAGTTACTGGGGAGTTTTAGGTTCATGAAGTAGTCTTTTGGAGACTTAGTTTTTAAAAAGGCTAGAGGCAGTTGGATGCTTTGAGTTCTGCTTAGTTCTGAGTACTGCTTTTTGAGGTGGGTAAGTTTTTGTTGGAGTTGTTCAATGCGTTGGTTGGTGTTTTTGATTTCTTTTTTGAAGTTTTGGTTTTCTAAGGCTAGTTGTGACACACTTGAAAAGGTTTCTTGGCAGTCCCTGCAGTCTCTGGAGCAGTGCTTGTTACAAATGTTCTCCATTTATTTTTAGTTAAATTATCTTAACTGACCATACGTCATCAGTATGATCTTGTAGTAGTCGAGTTTGTTTACCTGTAGAGAGGCTCCAAACTCTCACTGACTTGTCTCCAAAACCACTTCCAGACACCAAGTGCTTGTCGTCACTGAATAAATTGACTGAAAGCACTTCTCCAGTGTGTCCTTCTAGAACTTGAGTAGTTTCTCCAGAAGAAAGACTCCACACTCTAATAGTTTTGTCTGCACTTCCTGATACTACAAACTGCTCGTCACTTGAAATAGCAACTGAAAACACAATTCCTTTATGTCCTTGGAGTACTTTAATTGCTTCTCCAGAAGCTAGACTCCACACCCTAACAGTGGAGTCACTACTTCCTGAGACAACATACGAGTCGCTCTTAGGAATGGCCACTGACCTAACGTAGCCAGTATGCCCTTTAAGGACTCTAAGTTCTTTACCAGTTATACTCCACACTCTAACTGTACAGTCGTAACTACCAGAGACAAAGAATAAGTCCTTGGTTGAAATTGCTACTGAACTAACAGTGTCTTTATGGCCTTCAAGCACTAAAGTTTCTTTTTGGTAAGCTAAACTCCATACCCTAAGTGTGTTGTCATAACTTCCTGAAACTAAGAATTCACCCCTGCTAGAGATAGCTACAGAGTACACTGCACAACGATGACCCTGCAGTTCTTTGATCTCTTCTCCAGTAGCTAAACTCCATACTCTAACGGTAGAATCCCAACTGCCAGAAACTAGTATCCTTTTTTTTGGAGACACAGCAACTGATAAGACTCCAGAACTATGGCCTTCTAGAACTTTGGTTTCTATGAGATGGGGCTTTGGTGCTTCAGGGTGGAAAGAAGCTTCATAGAACTTCTTGTTGACCCTTGCAACTCCAACTACCTCTTTGAAGTTCAGGAATTTAAACACCTCCAGAACGTGTCTGAGGTTCCCTACTCTTTGAAAATTCAATATTTTTCTGAAGACTCTTCGAACTATAATTCTCCCGTCATCACTTCCACTGACAATCAACCCGGGTTCCATTTACTAAGCATGAATGGCCTCATAGCATGCAAGTCTTTAACCCACAATTAAATGGAGGACTCTATTCCTCAAAAGCGCCGAGCTATTGCCCGTTGTGACTGCGGAACTTTACTAACTGCTAGTTCTTTGGCTGAACATCTTGCGGAAGGCCACTCCACTTCGCCCATCCTTGAAACAACAAAACTAGAGGAAACACTCACTATGATTTCCAAAAAGAAACAAGAAATCATTAACATGAGCGCATTTATCATGTCAGAAGTTGAAAAGATAACCTCTTACCAACTTACTGAGCTCAAGAGTCTTGAAGAAAGAATCTGTGAGTTCTACGAAGCCGACCCAGCCACCATTGACTGGTTCAAACAAGAAATCGCCAGGACATGGGGATCAGAAGAACACTTACAAGAACTCAAAAACTTAGTTCGGCAACTTGACAAAGAAAGTTCCAAAACCAAGATCATTTGTGGAGTTGATGACAACACAGTTAAGGTTTGGGAAGACGGCCATCTCAAAGTACTCAGAGGCCACATTGGCGGAGTGAGGTCAGTAGCTGTTTCCAAGGACAAGAAGTTTTTAGTTTCCAGTAGCGACGACAAAACAATCAGGGTTTGGGACCTTTTTACAGGACTTCAAAGCTTAGTTCTAGACGGTCACACTGGCTGGATTAGGTCTGTGGCCATTTCAAGCAAGGATGAGTTTATCGTGTCTGGAAGCAGAGACAAAACTGTTCGGGTGTGGAGTTTGCGCTCTAGAAAAGAAACTCAGGTGTTTAAAGGCCACGAAAGCAGTGTTTTGTGTGTGGCTATTTCCAAGAAGGACGAGTTCGTTGTGTCTGGAAGCAGGGACAAAACTATTTGGGTGTGGAGTTTAGATTCTGGAGAGCAAACTAAAGTTTTTCAAGGACATCAAGACTGTGTTAAGTCAGTGGCTGTTTCAAGTCAAGATAAGTTTATTGTGTCTGGAAGTGAAGACAGAACAATTAGAGTTTGGAATCTTGCTTCTGAAACACAAACTCAACTCATTGACTTCCATACTGGTTGGGTCAACTCAGTAGTTATTTCAAGCAATGACGAGTTTGTTGTTTCAGGAAGCGCGGATGGCAGTGTTGTAGTATGGAAATTAGTTTCTGGAAAACAAACTCAGGTTTTTAGAGATTATGATAGCCCAGTGCTTTCAGTCAACCTGTCAAGCGACAATAGGTACCTAGTTTCTGCAGGCAACTCAGTTAGAGTTTGGGACCTTGAAACTAACAAGCAGATTCAAGTGTTAAATTTCTCTGAAGCAGAAGTAACTTCAGCTAGTTTAATTGTTACTTAGATTTATTTGAAGCTTAAATGGAAGAGTCTCGTCCTCAAAAACGCCGCCCTATTGCCCAGTGCAGCTGCGGAGCACTGATATGTGCTATAGATGTGAATAAGCACCTTGTGCAAGGCCACTCAATTCACCCACTTCCTCAAAAGATGAGAGTTGAGGAAATACTGAGTATGATCTCTAAAAAGGAAGAAGAAACCAATGCTTTAAAAGAAGCTATTGTTTCAGAAGTCAACAAAATAATATCTAACCAACTCAAAAAACTCAAAGCACTCAGAAAAAAACAGATGACCTCTACGATGCTGACAACAATGCTATTGACCTTTTTAAAGACAAAATAAATGCAGTCGGCCCATCTAAGAAAAGCTTTAACGAACTCAGAGACTTAGTACAAAAACTAGGGTTTGAAGTACCTATCAAAGCAGCTCACCCAGGAGTTATATCCGGAAGCCTTGATGAGACCATCAGAGTATGCAAAGATGACGAAACTAGAGTGCTTAAAGGGCATACTGACTCAGTCAACTCTGTGGCTGTTTCTTATGAAAAAGACTTTGTTGTGTCTGGAAGCAACGATAACACAGTTAGAATATGGAACTTATCCACAGATGAGCAGGACCAAGTCTTAGAGGGGCACACTGACTGGGTATACTCAGTGGCCATCTCCAAGAGCGACGAACTTGCGGTTTCTGGAAGTAAAGACAAAACAGTTAGAGTGTGGAATGTTAACTCTGGGCAAGAAACAATGGTTTTGCGGGGCCACACTGATAGAGTTTGGTCTGTAGCAATCTCTAGTGAAGACGAGTTCATCGTTTCTGGAAGTGCTGACAAAAGAGTTATGGTTTGGAGTCTTGCTTCAGGCGAAAGAATTCAGATATTTAAGGGCCACAGTGGTAGTGTTAAATCAGTAGCTATTTCGAGTAATGATGAGCTTGTGGTTTCTGGAAGCTATGATAAAAATATCATAGTTTGGTGCTTAGCCACAGGGCAACAGACTAGAGTGTTGAGAGGGCATAGCAGCCCTGTTTATTCAGTGGACATTTCAAATGGGGGTGACTTTTTAGTTTCTGGAAGTGGAGAAAACAGCATTATTATCTGGAGTCTATCTTCAGGCAAGAAGATTAGAACTCTTAGAGGCCATAGTTCAGAAGTGAACTCAGTTAAGTTGTCAAGCGACAGCAAGTACTTGGTTTCTGGAAGCTTGGATTGGTCAGTTATCATTTGGAACCTTTTCACAGGCGAAAAAGTTCAGAAACTAAAAAGCCACGGCGCAAATGTGTGTTCGGTTAGCTTAATTTAATCATTTGTTAAATGGAAGACTTTGTTCCTCAGAAGCGTAAGCCTGTTGCTCAGTGTAGCTGCGAAGAACTAGTTTCTGCCATACAGCTCAACAGACACATTATGCTTGGCCACTCCATTAGTCCCCTTCCCAAAAGAGTCAAGCTAGACGAAATTAAGGATATGATTACCAAAAAAGAACAGCAAACTAAGGATGCAAGTGAAACCATCATTCAAGAGTTCAAGAAGATAATGAGTAATCAATTTACAAAGCTTAGTCAACTCCAGAAAAGAGTGACTGAACTCTACGATGATAGCGATGATGATACAGAAACGATTGGTAGAATCAAAGCTGAGGTAATTACTGTTGCACCATCTAAAAGGAAACTTAACTGGCTCAATAAGTTAATACAAAAACTAGGTGTTGAGGGACCTATTGCAGCAGCAGACCCTATTATTGTATCTGGAAACACTGATAAAGCCATTAGGGTCTGGGTAAAGAACCGAACTATGGTGCTAAATGAACATAGCAATTCAGTCAACTCTGTGGCTATTTCTCACAGCAAAGACTTCCTTGTTTCTGGAAGCAACGATCATACAGTTAGAATCTGGAACCTGCGTACTAAAGAAAACCAAGAACTAGGTATTCATGATGATAAAGTGCACTCAGTAGACATTTCCAAAAGCGACGAACTTGTAGTTTCTGGAAGTGAAGACAAAACAGTCAGAGTGTGGAACATTGCCTCAAAAAAGCAAGTATTGGTTTTGCGCGAACACACCGATACAGTTTGGTCTGTAGCAATCTCTAGCGAAGACGAGTTCATCGTTTCTGGAAGCTCAGATCAAAGAATCATTATATGGAGTCTTGCTTCAGGTCATAAGACCCAGGTATTCAGAGGACACAACAGTGACATTAGGTCAGTAGCTGTTTCAAGTACTGATGAGTTTGTGGTTTCAGCAAGTTGTGATAAAACAATCAGAGTTTGGAGCATATCTACTGGAGAGCAAACTAAAGTTCTTGAAGGAAGCAGTTCTTTTTATTCAGTGGCAATCTCAAGCAATGAAGACTTTTTAGTTTCTGGAAGCGCAGAAAGTTCCATTGCGATTTGGAGCTTTAAATCAGGAGAAAAGATCAAGGAACTTAAAGGCCATACTTTGAAAGTGAACTCAGTTAAGTTGTCGAGCGACAATAGGTACTTGGTTTCAGGAGGTTCGGATCACTCAGTTATCCTTTGGAACCTTTTCACAGGCGAAAAAGTTTGGGAACACAAAAACCGTAGTGGTGGGGTGTGCTCAGTTAGCTTAATTTAATTTCATATAGTTTAAATGGGAGACACTTTGATCCTGAATACGATGCTTTGCATGATTTCCCTAAGAAAGCAAGAAGTGATTCAGGAAGGCAAACTTGCTATATCGAATTTGGAAAAAATAATTTCCCATCAACTAGCTCAACTTAAAGGACTCAAAAAAGAAATATTCAACTTCCATGAAGCTTCTATAGACAATTTCAAAAGGAAAGTAGATGCTGTCAAACCACCCAAAAAATACGTTCATAGACTCATCAAACTCATACATACACTAGACGTCAACAACAGACTCACCAGTTCTCCTAGACCAGTAATTGTGTCTGGAAGCTCCAATAAAACCATCGAAATCTGGAAGAACGGAGTAACTAGAGTGCTAGAGTGCAGCTCACAAGTGAAATCTGTAGCTGTGTCTCACAACAAAGAATTCATAGTTTCTGGAGGATCAGATGACATCATTCGAGTGTGGAATATCTACACAGGAGAGCAAGTTAGAACGATAGAAAGTCACCCTGGTAGAATATCCTCAATAGCTACTGATAGAAAGGACAAGTTTTTGGTTTCCGGGAGTTACAATGGGAGTATTGGAGTATGGAGTTTAACTACTGGAGAGCGAATTCAAGTTTTGAAAAAGCACCTTGACAGTGTTTTGTCAGTAGCAATCTCTAAGAAAGCCAAGTTTGCAGCATCTGCAAGTGCAGATACAAATGTTCGAGTATGGAACCTAAGTTCTGGAAAAAGCAAAGCTTTTAGAGCACACACTGGCAGTGTGAGATCAGTGGTCTTTTCTAGGAAAGCCAAGTTTGTCGTGTCTGGAAGTGCAGACAACACAATTAGGGTGTGGAAACGTGCTTCTCTCCAACAAACTTTAGTGCTCGAAGAAGATGCTGAGGTAAATTCACTGGCCATTTCAAGTGACGATAAGTTCGTAGTTTCTGGATGTGCAGATAGAACTATTAAGGTGTGGAGTCTTTTTTGTGGACTCCAAATTCAAACTTTGGAGTGGTATACCAGTGAAGTGCTTTCAGTTGACTTGTCAAGTGACGATAGGTACCTAGTAGGAGGAGGGAGAGGCCGCTCAATTGGACTCTGGAACCTCGAAACGGGAGAGCAGACTAGAGTACTTTCACACTATACTTACAGCGTGAACTCTGTTAAGTTAGTTTAGTTTGTAAATAGAAGAGTTGTTTGTCAAAGTGTCGCCCTATTCTCAGTGTAGTTGTGGAGTTTTGGTATATGGTGGCATTCCAAAGATTCCAATTCTTGCAACCAATCTTATGAGTAGAATAAACTTAAATTAAATCAACCACTGGTATGGTCCCAAACTCTAATTGAACGCTTTTCTCGATGTCTTCAGACAATCTCTAGAACCATTCAATACAATGATGGTGATTTATGTTTTAGCAGCTTTACTTGGTGCTGGATTTGCTTATCCGTTTTGCTTTGATCCAGACGAAAGCCCCTGCACTAATTGTGGGTCAGGCTACTACTTACTTGAAGGTGTTTGTTTGAAAGCATGCCCCACCGGTTGCACCCAAAATACATCTTCTTGTGTGTGTCCAGACACCCTCAACGATGTTTTTGACGTCAAATTCTACGAAAACACTGACATACAAATCAAAACTATCAACGACTTCAGCCAGAGTACAGACCTTACAGGTGTTGAATTAATTCATAGGACGGATCCCAGTCCTACCGAAGAAAGGGGCTACTACTTTGCGAAGGATTCTTCTTACAAGTCGAGTCAAGAGTTCTTCCCTGGGCTCAGTAACGCTTTGATTTATTGGATAAAACCTTCGAAGGATGGAAGGGTTATAACTATGGTGGACTCTGCAGTCCATTATAAGGTTGACAGGTCTGGAGGGAACTGGACCTTGTTTACGACTAAGTATACCAGCACTGTAGACGGAACTTATCAGACTGGGAACTTAAGTATTCAAGGTCAAGCTTCTGAGTGGGAAAAGGTGACCATTATGATGCAGCAAGTTGATGAGAATACCTGCACCTTGAAAGGGCTCATCGATGGCAGCCAAAAAAACACAACCACTATAGAAAACTGTTGGCTTAGCTTTCAGTTTGACTCAACGCCTGTTGAATGGGTAATAGGCAAAAGTGATGCCGATGGGTTTGTGGGCCTTTTGTACAGGGTTCTTTTTAGGAACTCTGCGACTGATGAGCCTTTTACTGTGGCGGCCAATATTTACAATGGAAGGCATGACAATCAATGCAAAGGAAATGCTATAGACCATTGGATTTGTGGAGGTGGTTGCAAGTCGGGTCCTTCAGTCCAGGGAGTTTGCATGCTTAACTGTCCTTTTGGGTTTGATTGTACCAGTCATATGGAATCCCTGCCAACAGATCCTGTGCTAGAAGAAAACTTCGACAGAAGTCCTTGCTCTTACACTTACTTCCAGAGCGGATCAGATGCTTCAACCTGCTTTCCAAGCACCAACCCTCAAAAAGACGATGTAGTTCCACTTAAAGGAAGAGGAGCTTACTACAACTACGAAAAATTCCTCAAATCCAAGGACCAAGTCTACCTATACAACACCTTTAGCATTAAGTTGTGGATTTACCACATATCAGGAAACATCCTTAAAAAAGAGTCTGATTTAGTGATTGATAACTCAGGAATGAGGCTGAACGTCAAAAATATCTATGACACTTATAGCTCAATAAGAATTGCAAACTCCATAGCCTCTAATACCTGGACTGAAATAGGCTTTAGTTGTAAGTTTTCTTTTACCACTACTCTAAAGTCTTACAAAAATGGTAGTGCTGCAGGAACTAAAACCACAGGAAACTTGGTCTTCAGACAAGTTGATTTGCTGCACTTTTTCATAGGAGACTTTCTTGGAGAAGGCATTGTGTACAACTTCAAGTTGTGGCAGAATGAAGTTGATCTTTCGGGAACAACTGCCGGACCTCCAAACACTTCTGGTTACAGTGATTGTGGAAGCTGTACATGGAATGGAATCTTCACTCCTTGCTTTACTGACACCCTAAATGCTTGTGTTGATGGAGATCAGTATATATGTGTGGCTGATATCCCCAGATGCGATATTTGCTTTGATAACTGCAAAACATGTTCAGGAAGTGAATACTATCAATGCACTAGTTGTATGGCTGGCTTCTTCCTTCTAGAAGGGTTTATGTGTTTAAAGGACTGCCCTGATGGCTTTGAAGCCAATATTGAGGATAGAAGCTGTGCAATGAATAGTAGGCTTGGCTTAAGATTTGACTTTAACAAATTTTCTTCATCAAGGTTTTTCTTCTTTTTCAGGGAAGCTCATCGGGCTTATCCGTCTAAACTTAGAGGATACTACTTTGTTAAAGATTCTTTTGGTACAAGAGCAGGATTCGCTATAGGACCCCAGTTCACCCTTTTGGGGTGGGTTAAACTCAAAGAAGATGGAATCTTACTGAGTAAACCTGCTGGGCAGCATATTCTTAGGTTCACTTCAGACAAGCTACAAGTCAACATTAAAACTGAATCAGGGGAAACAGCTTCTTTGGAAAGTACCTCTAGTTTCAAAGACACATGGGCTTACTTCTCTGTTTCTGGAGAAATTCTGGGTGATGGAAAAACTAAGTTTTTGCTAAAAGTAGGTGACACTCAGGAAGATGAGTATACTACTTCAGAGGCAACGTTCTTTTTAGATAAAAAAGAATCTTCGTTTAATTTAGCTTTGGGAAATACAGGGAACTCTTTTGTAGGGTTCTTTTGGAGTATCAGAATATACAATATCCACGGAATGGAAGCAGAAGGGTTTTCTAATACAGGGTGTCCTTCCGAGTGCTCTGGGTTCTGCCCAACTGAGCTCATTTGTCCTAGTGACTGCGAGTTAAACCAGTACATTGATGGAACTGGGTGCTCTCCTTGCAAAGCTGAGTGCACTGAAGGCTGTGTGAGGCCTGAAAACTGCTACCTTTGTGCTGATGAACTTTGCAGATTATGCACCTATTTTAGCTCAGGTTCTTGCTCCTTTTGCCAATTGAATGCATATTTCAATGGAAATAACTGTGAGTGTAATTTGGGATACTACAAAAACGAAACAGTTAAAGCTTGTCATGCATGCACTCCAGGGTGTGATAGATGCACTTCACCACTCTTCACACACTGCACTCAGTGTAGCCCTACTCACTTTTCAATACAAGGAATCTGTCATCCCTTTTGTCCTTCAGGTCATTGCAGCACGCTTGACGACTTTGTGTTCCACTTACAACCTCATGCCATTCAAAACATTGTCACAGACACTCAGTCCTCCATTCCAGTGCTCACAGGAAATAACAATCAGTTTTACCCAACTCCAGACTCCACTGACCCCATTCCTGCCAAAGACAGAGGTTATTATTTCACAGGCACTTCTTACATGCAACTACCACCCTACAATTCAGTTACTACACCACTACTTACTCTGGCACCTGAATTCACAATAGCAATGTGGATAAACCCCCTGGCACCAGGTGGAACTCTTTTATCAAAGCAAAGCAGCTCCTCTGTAAACTACCTAAGACTCTATTTAGACAACTACTCTCCTAAAGTCAGCATAAGGCTTTTCCTAACAAACTCCCAAGTTTCCCACTCAACTGCAGACCCTCTGACTCAAGACTCCTGGAACTTCATCAGTGTCCAGACTCGCATAGAAAATGACCACTACAACATCAAAGTCTTTTCTAACTCCAACTTTCAAGACAGCACTAACTTAGCCCAGGACTGGTTCAAAGACCTAGAAGACTCCTTTATCTTCAAAATAGGAGACAACAACTCAGGCTTCACTGGGTTTCTATGGGAGGTCAAAGTGTTCAATTCAGAAAAGGACTCAAGCACACTACTGTCTACTACTTGCTCTGGCTGTAGTGAGTGTCCTCTGTCAGGAGACTGCTTGCCCAACTGTGGAATAGACAGTTACTGGGATGGAACTAACTGTGTGCTGTGTGAGAGTGTTTGTAGTTCCAAGGGTTGTGTGCGCAATGACATTCAGTGTAACTTGTGTGAAGACCAACAGTGTTTGGAGTGCTCTGATTATGTTGGGAGTTGCAATACCTGCATTGCAAATGCTTCTAATCCTTCAGACTGTGAGTGCAGCCCGACCTTTTACTGGAATGAGTCAACTGAGACCTGTGATTCCTGCAGTAAAGGATGTGATGCATGCACTTCACCTCTTTTCACACACTGCACTCAGTGTAGCCCTACTCACTTCCCTATTCAAGGAGCTTGCTACCCCTTTTGTCCTTCAGGTGGATGTGATCCAGTTGACGACTTTGTGTTCCACTTACAACCTCATGCCATTCAAGACATTGTCACAGACACTCAGTCCTCCATTCCAGTGCTCACAGGAAATAACAACAGTTTCTATCCAACTCCTGGTGTCCATGATCCTATTCCCGCCAAAGACAGAGGCTATTACTTTGATGGTTCAGCCTACATGCAACTAGCTGCAAGCCCAAGTCTTGCATTAGCCCCTGAGTTCACAGTAACGATGTGGATAAGACCTACTGCTAACTCTGGAACTCTTATAACCAAACAAAGAGACTCTTCAGGAGTAGACACCAAGTTCAAAGTCTCACTCAACTCCAAACAACCACAAGTAGACCTGGACCTAACCTCAACTCCTCACTCCTCGACTGACTCAGTAGAAGAAGGCTGGAACTTTCTGGCAGTTGGAACACACCGAAACCTAGCAGTGCCTGAGTTCAGAGTTTCTGCCTACCTAAACACTACCCAAGTGATTTCTGGCACTCTGAGGAATGACTGGCTAGTGGACTTAGAAAACTCTTACTTGTTTTCAATAGGAGCTGAACACTCAGATCAAACCACATTCAACAACTTCTACACTGGGTTCCTTTGGGAAGTGAGAATTTACAACTCACACAGGGATCCTACTACTTTGTTGGAGTCTTCTAATTGTGACTCTTGTAGCTTCTGCCCTATAGACAACCAAGACCAATGCCTACCCAACTGCTTAATCACTGACTTCTGGAATGGAAATGAGTGTGTGGAGTGTGATTCAGAGTGTACTGATGGATGCTCTAGGCAGAATACCTGCAACTTGTGTAAGGACTCTATGTGCTTTATCTGTAGAGGTTTTGAACAAGGAGACTGCACTCAGTGTAAGCCCAATGCCTCTGGAAACCCCTGCTTGTGCAACGAAGGTTACGGCTTAGACAGACTCAACCTAACCTGCATTGAGTGTGATTCTTCTCTTGGAAGACAAGTAGTTGACAATAAATGCTACTGTGCAGACGGGTACTTCAACACTGACTCAGCTGGAATAGACTGCCAGCCATGCACTGCAAATTGCTCTTTTCTGGACTTAGACACTGTCAACTGTGATGCTAAACACTCTTTCAAAAGTTCCTCTGGAGACTGCGTGTGTGAAGAAGGATACTTTGCAGACCAAGACACTTCAGAGTGCTTAAGGTGTTACTCTACTTGTGAAACCTGCTCAGGTCCAGAACACAACAACTGTCTTTCATGCGACGGTCTTTACCTCTACCCAGACAGAACCTGCGGACCCTGTCCTGATGGAACTTACTTAGAAGACACTGAATGCTTGGAGTGCATCGAGTTGTGTGAAACTTGCATAAGTGAATACGAATGCACAGGATGCATAGAATATGCTTCCGTAAACTCCAATAGCACTTGCTCTTGCAATAAAGGCTTCACCGAATTCAACAGTACTTGTGAGTGCTTAGAAGGATTCATAAGAGATGAAGTGTGCACCAACTTCTACTCGAACTTGACTTGTGGTAAAAATAACCTACTTACACTCAAATTTTCAGAGGAACTAGTGTCTCCACTCGCTAAAGAAAGCATTGCTATTCAGCTGCAAAACAAAAGTATAGAATACACCTACTTCTTAAAAAAAGTAAACAAAACCAAGTATGAGATTGACCTGGACTTTAAGACTTATTTTATAGCAGAAGGAGAAGTTGCTACTTTGGAGTTTTTGTCAGAAGTATACAGCACTTCTGGGTTTAGTTTGGGAATCAAACAGCTAGAAACAAACCTATCCAAGTATGACATTTATAAACCTTTATTTGAAAGAGGTAAAGCAACAGCCCAAGCAGCAGGAGCAGTGGGAGGAAGCATTGGCGGGATCTCAATACTCATAAACGGAAACCCTGCAGACATCTGGTCAATGATGAACAATATCCAGCTACTCTCCTACCTTGCTATGAGCAGCAACCCACTAACTCCTACTTTGAGGGGTTTGTTTGAAGGACTGGATGTGTTCCAATACGCCTCTGACTTATCTAGCTACTTACTTAAGTTAGTCACAGGCAAAGACTCAAAGTACTACGAAGACAAGTACGGAATAACTTCAGAAATGTTTTTGTTCAATGCTGGAGTAAACATTGTGATCATGTTTCTAATACTTCTGAGTTGGCCTATTGTGTGGTTGCTTTCCAAGATTCCACGTTTACAGAATAGACTCAAACCAATACTAAGGGAATACAGGTACAATGTGTTCATAAGATACTGGGTTCAGTGCTACATGGAACTGTCAATGGCTTGCTTCATCCAAGTGTCTTCAGTTCCTGAGTTAGAAACGATTGGAGTTGTTAACTTCATAGTAGGGTTACTAGTTACCCTTTCTATAGTAGCAACTCCTTTTGTGTTGTTTGGATTCTGCAAGAAGTACAGGAACTGGATAGTTAACCTGACTGACGAATCCAATTTCTACTTAAGCTGGGGAACACTCTTCTACGAGTTCAACTGCAGCTCAAACTTCAACCCCAGTTTAACCTACCCAGTGTTTATGCTAAGAAGAATGCTTTTGTCTATGAGTCTGGTTCTGCTTGGAAACTTTCCATACATTCAAGCTGGTGTCAATACTGCTTTGGCTATTGGGTATACTGTGTTCTTATTGAAGGTGAGCCCTTACAAAGAAAGAAAGACCCAACTAGCCTCAGCCTCAGCTGAAGTAGTTGTCAGTTTAGTGTTCCTGCTAGTCATCTACTTCTTGCAAACTGACTTTAGAGGCATTGAATGGCTGATTGAAGTCTCAATAATATGTTTAGCAGTAGGTGGAATTGGCTTCCAGTCACTAGTTACAATCTCCTGCTTCATATACCAAAAGTGCTGCAGAAAAGAACGGGCGGAAACAAATGAGGTCACAGAAATTAATTCAACTCAGAACCATTTGTTCTTTCAAAGGAGAAACCAAGCAAAAGTGGCCCCAGAGGTACTAAGTCCTGAAAACAACACCTTAGAAACAATAAATAATAAATAAGGTTAAACTTAAATCAGTGGCTAATCAAAAGATTTGAATGTTGAAAACCTAACACCTGCTTTAAGCTGCAGTTACAGAATTAAAATCAAAAGGAGCTTGAAACTGTAGTTTGATTTGATAAGTATTATTCAGCTAATAGTTAATTAAGTTTGAGTTATTCAGCACACAGGTATACTGTAGCTAGTTTAGGTTTTGGCAACGCCACAAGCTCTTTCAAGAGTTGAGTTCTGAAATAAAATGGTAAACAGGGTTGTTGAAGAAATTCTAAAATGGTTTTTACAGTTTAAAAAACTATGCATCTTTTTTTAGGAAGTTTTCTTAAGTTGTTGCGTATAGTTTCTGTAGGAGCATTTATCGCTTCTTTGATTCTGATCGCTTTGAGGTAGTAGTCTTCTGCTTTGGAGTAGTCATTCATGTTTTTGTAAAGGTTCCCCAAGTTGTGGTATGTAACCGCTAGATCATTACTCTCAGGAACTACAATCTCTTTGATTCTGATCGCTTTGAGGTAGTAGTCTTCTGCTTTGGAGTAGTCATTCATGTTTTTGTAAAGGTTCCCCAAGTTGTGGTATGTAACCGCTAGATCATTACTCTCAGGAACTAAAATCTCTTTGATTCTCATCGCTTTGAGGTAGTAATCTTCTGCTTTGGAGTAGTCATTCATGTTATAATAAACCAATCCCAAGTTGTTGTATGTAACCGCTAGATCATTACTCTCAGGAACTACAATCTCCTCAATCTCTATACTTCTTAAATAACACTGTTCAGCACTAGCGTAGTCTTTCATTTTTTCATAAATAAAGCCCAACCCATGCAAGCAGAATCCTTTTTTTCGGTCAAGTTCATTCAATTCTAGCACAAGTGGCTGGACTTCTTCTGGCTTGACCTCCCTTCTTTTGGATTCCTGAACCAAGGAGTCAATTTTGGTCTTCAATTCCTGGACTCCTTTCTTTTCTTTATTGTATTCTGCTTTGATTTCTTCGAGTTCTTCTCTCAGGCCATTAATGATTGCTTCTTGTGACGCAATTGTTTCTTCGTTTTGAGTCATGATTTCTCCGAGCTGATTCGAGAAGTCTTCATTCAGTTGTTTTTTGTTTTGGTTTTCTTGGAGCTCCTTTTGGAGGGCAGCAATTCTTTGGCTGAGTTTTTGGACTTCTTGATTTCTGGATTCATCAAAGTCAGTTAGAATCCTTAGTGAGTTCATTTCTTGCTGTTCAATTTGAGCCTTTAATTCTTGGAGTTGGTTCGAAAAGCCCAACTGGTTGATGAGCTGAGTGAGTACCTTCTCGAATTCGACTTGGTTAAGTTCTTCTTTAATTTCTTCAATGCTGCTTTTTCTGAGCTCTTCTAATCGGACAAGTTGGTATGAGGCCAGCTTCTGGGCCTCTGAAATAACCCTTTCGGTTATCTGGATGACTTCTTTCTTCTTTTGGGAAATTATGTCAAGTACCTGTGCTTCGGGCAGAAGACTAGGTGTATGACCCATTCTAAAGTGACTAGGCATCACATGGTCACATAGGATACTTCCACAGCTACACCTATAAACAGCTGGGCATCCAAGAGGGCAGGTGTTTTCCATTACAAAGCATAACTTAGTTAGACAGTGTCTAACTTAAACCATTCCCATTCTATGAACTCCAGTTGGTGTGACTAAGTAATAAAATATTACCTGCCGAGTTACACGAAATGCTCCTAAAAACTATTAAGACAAACTCCAGAACACCAACTAGTACTTACTCATGATAACTCTAGCAATAGAAATCAAAAGTTAGCAACCTCTAGGAGAAGTATGGGTTCGGAATACCCATGTTTCTGTTCAAAAGGTGTGAACAGACTTATATAGCTACAGAAGTTGTTTTGTGCTTCCTGATGTACAGCGATTAACTACTTGTAGTTAATTGGAACTCAAGTCCCATTACTTTACAAGAACCTTGACTTAGCTAGGCATTTCTTAGGGGTTATAAATGAACTGTTGAAAAATTTAAAGGGGCTGCTTTTGTCGTATCCCAAGAAAGTGAGCTCTAAAACCAATTCTAAGTGGTGTTTGGCTTTGGTTTAGTATCCAGAAGTAAGTAACTAAGTAAAGTTAAATTAAGGTGGAGAGTTAATAAATATGATTGTGTTGTTGCTAGGATTATGCCAAGCTGCTAGCGTGAGTCAAATAGCCACCCCGAACAAAGGAATTACTGATCCCCAATACTTCTATGGCATGAGTAGCCTGCACTTGTTTGGAGACTTCACAAGTGATTTGGATAAGAGTAATTACCAAGTGACTTTAGATGGAAAGGACTGCGAAATACTCTCTGTTAAGGCAGATGAGATTGAGTGCCTTATTCCTCCTTGGGAATCGGGTTATGCAAGTAAGCCTGACTTAAAAGTACTGCACAACTCTATAGTAGTACACTCAGAGAGTAGTGCGTTTGAGTGGGATTGGGCTAACTTGATAATGACCTTAGTCCCAAGTGAAGGGGCTGCTGGGGAGACTATTGGTCTTCATTTCCTTGCTTTGAGAGAACGTAAAGACGATATAAACTACTTGAAGATACAAGGACTAGAAATTACATTTGAAAATGACTTTATTGAAAATCCCAGACCTTTAATTATTAACGGAAAAATAGGTAACAATTTGCATGGAGACCAGAATGTGGAGTACAAGCTAAATGGCAGAATAAGAGGATTCTACTGGACAGGAGGCTACACTCTAGAGGGAGATCAATGCTGGTTCAGAACTCTGGGTGTTGTGGAGTCTGTCTTCTTCAACTCAAACAACGGAATTCAGGCTACAGTCACTGGCAAGTCCTTCCTCAGCGACACTTCCAGAGTTAGGGTAGAAGTAGATGGGTCTCAGTGCCAAGTAACAGAAGCGACCTTCAACACTATCGAATGTAGCGGTGAAGTCTACTTTGACTTGAAGAATAGAAACTATTATGAAGGGAGTGCAGGACTGGTGAGAGAAACATACACTGCAGGCAACATCAGAGTCCAGAGTGAGTTAATCGAGAAAACAATCATCCCTTCAGCAACTATCCTTACAACTATGGATGACTACGACTCCCTTATCTACGGACTCTTCAAGCCAACTAGAACAGGAGACTACATATTCTACACTTCTTTCAGAGGAAGTGTTAGAGTCTACCTAAGCACTGACTCCAACCCACTCAACAAGCAAGAAATCATCAACTCAAGTCAGGAGTCAGATGAACATAGCTACTTTGTATGGGGAGAGAATGAGTCTAACTCAATAGCTTTAGAAGAAGGAGAGTCCTACTACCTAGAAATGGAGCACTATAGTTCAGGAGGAAGGAACTCTTTTTCTTTGGGAGTAGAAATGCCTGGGATTGGTCAGAGAAACGGATTTCCTATGATCAAGAGGTTGGATTTGAACTTCGGTAGTCTTGATACTAACAACTATCCCTTTGTTTACAAGGGAGAAAACAAGGAAATAAGTGGTAACGGATTCAACCCTGCAGATTGCGCTTCACAAAATTACAGATGTCAATCTCGTCTAAGCAGAACTTACTTCAACCTGTACGCCTACTTCAGCAGTCACTACCTCTACGCTCTGCTTCCAAGCTACATGAATCCCAGTTCCTCTGACTTGAAGTTCAAACTCAGCAATGGCGATGAAGTTGAAGGAGAAACTCTGCGAGAAGCCTCCACAGACTCTCAGTTCTGGTTTGTGATCCCTTCTGACTTTTTAAGGACCTATCAAACTAAGCCTCAACTCAGAGTCTGGATAGACAACAGACTCACTATATGCAGGGGAGACTGTTCCTTCACTGACCAATACTTGCCTGTAATCAAAAGCTTCTCCGAGAGTTCAGGACTAGTAACCATTACTGGAGAGAACTTTCCAACTGATATTTCTAAGCTAGAAGTCAAGCTAGGCTCTAATGTATGCAGAATCTTGTCTGCTTCGACTTCTTCAATACAGTGCCAATTAGATTCTTACGCTGAAGGGGATTACCAACCCCAGATAACTTACCAAGGCACTTACACTGTGCGTATGGATCCAAGCATTGACTATTACATTTATTTGACCTGCCCTGATAACTGCTTTAGGTGCTTTCTAGATGAATGTTTACAATGTAATATTGGGTACAACCTGTTTGAAGGAGACTGCACTTTTTGTGCTGAAGGAGCCTATTTCTATTCTGGCACTTGTTTAACTTGTCCTAGTCTCTGCACAACTTGTGACTCAGCAGAAGTATGCACTAGTTGCCATGAAGGAACTTACTTGGAGTCAGGCAGTTGTTTAACTTGCCCTAGGCTTTGCATAACTTGTGATTCATCAGAAGTATGCACTAGTTGTGTTGGAAACGCTTCTTCGAGCACTTGCAAATGCAATCAGGGATATATTGAAGACCAAGGGTTCTGCAACAGAGGAGCATTCTCAGCCAACCTCACAAACGAAGACAACACTCTCACACTGGAATTCTCGGAGAATCTCAACCAAACTCTAAAACTGAGTGACTTCGACCTTTACACTCAGAACAAGTCCATTGGGTTTGAGTTCACCATGAATACTCTAAACACTGCTAAGTATGAACTCGACCTAGACTTGAACTCATACGTAACAGAGGGAGAAGTCATACTTCTGGAGTTTAGGTCCCAACTACTGAGTGAGTCTAACTTCCTACTTGAGTCCCAAACTATGCAAACTCAACTCAGTTTCTTCAATCCAGACGACCAAACCACTCAACAATCTCAAGATACTGCAAAAACTACAACTTCTATAACCACAGGAGTTTCAGGAGGAGCTGGACTGTTGAGTTTCAATCCTTCAGGAGTCTGGCAAATCCTTAACACTATTCAAATCCTTACCTACATTCCTATCAGCAGCAACCCACTGACTCCTGCTCTCAGAGGACACTTTAAAGGACTGAGTCTTTCAGAAAGGATTCCTAAGGTCATCAACTACAGTCCAGACAACGACAGCTCAAACACTCACTACTACTCAAGAGAATACAGATTTGACTCCAACCTATTTGTGCTGAATGCAGGTGGAAGTATTACTATTCTACTAGGGCTGCTTGGATCATGGGCCTTAGTTTGGGCTATTTCTAAGGTCAGAGTTAGATGCATTCAAACAGGTTCCAACTTTGTTCTGAGTAAGTTCAAATTCAGTATACTTATTAGGTACTGGATTCAAACCTACCTTGACTTGGCTATTCCTTGTCTCATCCAATTCACTTCACTACCCCAAGTCAAGATACAAGTAGTCTCAAGCTTCTTAGTTGGGTGTTTGTTCTTGATTCTGGTGATAGTTACTCCACTAACTCTGGTTATCTTCCTGAAGTCCAGCAAAGACCAAGTGCAGTCAGACTCAACTGACTCTGAGTTCTACAAAACTTGGGGAAGCCTATTCTACGAGTTCAAGCGAGACACAACTATGAGGACGCTCACCTACCCAGTCTTCATTCTCAAAAGACTCCTGTTTGCAGCTAGCCTCATACTGCTAAGTGAGTTTCCACTAGTTCAGGGAGTAGTTAACTTACTACTGATGCTGGGGTTTCTGGTATTCTTAGTAGTTGTTAGACCCTACAAAGACAAGGTTACTCAGGCAACATCCTTTGTTGTAGAAACTGGAGTAACTTTGATCTTTGGACTAGTACTCTACTACCTACAACAAGACTTAGAGGGCTGGGGAAGCACTTTAGAAACAGCCATACTGTGGATCTCCAACGGACTCATGGTGATTCAGTCTCTAGCAGTTGTAGTAGGACTCATTCCGAAACTCCACTCTTGGTGCAAAAAGAAAGCAACCCCAGTAGAAGATATAAGCACTCAACAAAACATTACAAGTCCCTATGAAGAAAACAAGGAGTCTGTCTCAAGTCCAAATTTTGTTGAAGACAACCACAAAGTCCCTGATTTTGGCATAAGTAAGCATAAAGATTAAATAACTTAACTGAAAACAATTCAAAGAAATCAGATTTAAGACTTTGGAATGATGGTTTTCGATAACCCTGTTTCTGTTCAAAAAGGCTGAACAGATCCATATAGCTACAGAGATTGCTTAGTGCATTCTAAGCTTCATAAAATTCTCGACATGGCTTGGAAATCCTAATAACTATGAGAATTAAGAAGTATCTGATCCCTGCATAGCGGTAATGCGACGCGGGGTGAAGGCTTTAGAGCTATTGGGGTATCCATGAGACATTTTAATTAATTAAGAAGTATCTGATTCTAGAAGCACTTTGCTTCTTCAGAATTAAGGTAAACTATAACTGCAGGTTAGGAGTTCAAGGGAGCCTAGAACATAATAAGTTCTTTTTCATAGATAGTTTACAGTTATAAATCTAAAATGTTTGGGCTGAACCAACGAAATAAACGAGCTGAGCCAGACAGTCAAAGAATCCAAGTAGCCCGAGATTGTCTCATGAAACCAGAATGTTCCACTAAACTGAATCTAAGAAACAATCAAACAGGCTACGGAGGAGCACAAGCAATAGCAAATATTCTACCTTTTTCCCGAATTACTCAACTGAATTTAAATTCCAATCAAATAGGCTGCTTAGGAGCACAAGCAATAGCGAATGTCCTACCTCAGTCCAAAGTTATTCATCTAAATTTAGGTCGCAATAGAATAAACTACGAAGGAGCACAAGCAATAGCAAATGCCTTGCCTCAGTCCCAAGTTACTGGGCTGTATTTAGGGTTCAATCAAATAGGCTACGAAGGAGCGCAAGCAATAGCAAACGTTCTAGACCAGTCTCAAGTCACTCAACTGGATCTAGAAGCAAATCAGATAACCAATGAAGGAAAGAAAACAATAGAATCCCGTCTTAAACTAAATCAAAAAGTTCATTTCTAAAGTCCACTATCTTATGAATATAATCATAGTCGTCAATCACTTTCAGAACTAAGCAAGTGCAATCCAATTTGATCTATTGAATGGAAGAGTCAGATCCTCAAAAGCGCAGACCTATTGCTCAGTGCAGTTGTGGAGCTTTGTTGTGTGCCAGCGGTATTACTGAGCATGTAATGCAAGGTCATTCTGCTTATCCTCTTCCCAAAAAAGCTAGTCTGGATGAAGCACTTGAAATGATTTCCCAGAAAAAACAAGAAGTATTAGAAGTGGGTCAAAGAATTATTTCAGAAGTTGAGAAAGCGACTTCAAGCCAGCTGTCTAGACTCAAAGCCTTAAAAAAGGAAGCAGTTGAACTTTTTAGCATGAATACTTCGAATTTGGATTATATAAAGGAGAAACTAAATGGATTTGGTTTGTGCAAGGAGTATACTTCTCAACTGAGTAAGTTCTTACAAGGACCAAGTAACAATCCTAGAAAAGCTGAGAAAAAAACTGTACGTTCTAGGAATGTTGATTATTCTGAAAACTTAGAATATTCAAGGTCCTCTGAAAGCTCCCCGAATTCTGAGTACAAACTCCTCAAAAACCAGAAAAAAGTAGCGAAACCAAAATATCCATCTGGTAAATGTGTAACATCACCCCAAAGATTTGAATTCTCAGGATATTCTTCAGACTCTTACCGATCGAGCGATTATTATTCTTCTGGTAGTGGTGGAAGTGATTAGCTTAATTTAACCTTCAAATGGAATTATTTTCCTTATAAATGAAAGAAAGGAAAGTTGGGCCTGACCTCCAAACTGGCTTAGAAAACCAAGTGAATAACCAAAGCATAGAACATCAAATAGAAAACATAAAACTTTATGAAAGCATGCAAGGACATACTGGCCCAATCTTTTCTGTGAGAGTTGTAAGTAACTACATTGCTTCTGGGTCTATGGATAGCACAATTAAGTTATGGGACCTAAGTACTAAACAAGAAGTTGCAACTCTGGAGAAGCACAGTGGTTCAGTCTACTGTTTGGCAATAACAGAGAGTTACCTAGCTTCTGGCTCAGCAGACAACAAAGTGAAACTTTGGGATGCTCAAACTATGCAAGAAGTAGGAACACTGCAAGGCCACACTAGCATGGTTCTTTGTCTAGCTTCTACAAGGAACTGTTTGGTTTCGGGGTCAGGAGACACCACAATTAAATTCTGGGACCCTGAGGACAAGAAGGAGTTAGCCACTTTGCAAGGCCACACTGGACCTGTGCGATGTTTGGAGGTGCTTGATAGTTACTTGGTGTCAGGGTCAGACGACGTAACAATAAGGGTGTGGAGCATTGACACCAAAGAACAATTGGGAATCCTAACTGGCCACGAAGCTTCAATAGGGAGTTTAGCAGCAGTCGACAAGTGCTTAGCGTCAGGATCTGATGATACCACCATTAGGCTCTGGGACTTAGAAACAATGAGTGAACTGGGAGTCATGAAAGGACATACTGGCTGGGTAAATGCCCTGATAAATGTTGACGGGTGGATAGTATCAGGGTCTTCTGATGGAACTATTAGGGTATGGAACATTGAAGAAAGGCAAGAAATAGCCAGTCTTAGAGGGCATGCTGAATCTGTGTTTTGTCTAGCAACTAAGAAAGGCTGCTTAGTATCAGGGTCTGCAGACAAGACAGTTAAAGTCTGGGACCTAGGGATTAAGGAAGAAGTAAGTGAACTACAAAATCGAAGTGGCTCTATTCGGTGCTTGATCACAATGGACGACTACATAGTGTCTGGGTCTGAAGACAGTGCAATCAGGCTGTGGAGCAAAAGCACTTGGGAAGAAATAGGGAGTTTAAAAGGGCACCAAAGAACAGTCAAATGTCTAGCAACCACTAACGGAAAGTTGGTGTCCGGATCTGATGACTCCACAATCAAGCTGTGGAACATTCATGCAATGGAAGAAGTGGCTACTTTAGAGGGACATAAAAGTTGGGTTTGGAGTGTTAAAGCAATTAACAGGTACTTAGCTTCTGGGTCTGCTGACAAAACAGTAAAACTATGGGACTTGGAGTCCAAAGAAGAAGTAACAAGTTTTGAGGAGCACAATGGTGAAGTTTTGTGCTTAGAAACAGTAGGAAACTACTTGGTTTCGGGGTCCCAAGACAGCACAATCAAGTTTTGGAATGTTAGCAATAAAAAAGAAACAACTACCCTTGAAGGGCACACTAGCTGGGTAACCTGCTTAGCAGTGGTCAGGAACTACTTGATCTCGGGTTCTGCAGACACAACCATAAAGATCTGGAACCTAAGTACTAAAAAAGAAATAGCTACTTTCGAAGGCCACACTAACCAGGTATTAAGTTTGGAGGTAGTTGGCGACTACTTAGTTTCGGGCTCCAAAGACAAAGCAATCAAGTTCTGGAGTTTGGACACTAAACAGAAAGTTAGCACCCTCATGGTGCACAGTGATTCAGTAACTTGCTTAAAAACCTCAAACAACTACTTAGTGTCTGGGTCTAAAGACCAGACAATCAAACTCACCAAACTCAGCTACAAGTATAGGCTATTTCCTGGGTCTGACTTGGGTATGCACGCCTTCAAGAAACTAGCTACTTCCAGAATTACTCGGTACAACAAAAGCATCAACGAAGTAACACTCATGCCCCAAAGAATCAACATCCTCCACGTGCTTGCCTACCAAGGAAGACAAGAAATACTTCAAAAAGCACTAGAAGCAGAGTGCCACTTTTTAGAGTCTGCAGAAGGAAAAACTCCTCTAAGCATTTCACTCGACAGAAACCAAAACAGGTGCACTGAAGTGATACTCAGGTACATCAAGGACTTAGAAGACCAAGAAAAGAAGAAACTGGTACTTTCCAGAATTGGCAGAGACCTGCCTAGAATCCTCCAGACTAATTCACCCCATTTAAGTTCTATATGCCAAGCAGCTACTTTTGAAATAGTGGAGTCAATGAACCCAAAACTGCCTATTTACGAAAAGACTCAGACAGAGCTGCTGAACTGCTTCCAAGAATCTGTTGAGTCCAAAGAAGTTAAAGTAGGCCGCAGCAACTTTAAGTTCAACTTTTTAGAAGGCTCTTTAAGCAGCTCAGAAATACTTAAAGCTCTTGAAAGTACTGAGAGGTCTGAATCCTTGCGGAGTCAGTTTGTGCAAGCTTTAGTGAACTACAAGTGGAACAAGTTCAAGTGGGTACTTTGGGTTTTGGCAGTACTTAAATTGTTGAGTGTAGGACTCATCACTGGAATCATTTTTTCTGAAGAAGTTTCTACCAAGCAGTTACTTGCAGGTACTTTTGTGGTAGTTAACTTATTCTTCACTGGGTTTGAAGTACTTCAACTGTACTCTTTGAGAGCGAATTACTTCTATTCAGCCAAGAAGTACTTAGGTATTTCTAGACTGATTCTGGGGTACATTTGGGCAATTATCTCAATAATTTCGGACTTTGAAAACCTAAACTTAACTAGTATGTTAACCTTGGGCACAAGTCTGCTTTTCTGGAGAGAAGGAACTACTGCATTTAAGTTGCTGGACTTCACAAGGTACTACATTTGGCTAATTCAAGAGGTGGTCAAAGACATCATGGGGTTTCTATTAATACTAGCTTACTTTGTGTTTTCTTACTGTGCTATGTTTGGAACTACTGGTGAGTTAGATTTCTGGAGCACAATTAAGGTTTCTTACAATCTGTTGCTTGGAAACTTTAAAAACTCAGAGTTTGACGAGCTCCAGTGGTTTGTGTTCATTCTAGGGTCAGTGCTGAACTTAGTGGTGATGCTTAACTTGCTAATCTCCATAATATCTGAGTCATTCGACAGAATAACTTTTGAGAAGAAAGAAGCAGACACTAGAACCAGGCTAGGAGAAATACTAGAAGTGGAGAACTGCTTGTTTTGGAAAAGAAACCAAGAAGACTACCAGTACCTCTATTTCGTTGAGCAGCACTTTGAAGAAGGAGAAGAACAAGAATGGGAAGGCAGAGTTAGGAAGATGCATAATGAAATCAGATCTATCAAAACCAAAGCTGACCAAGTTTTGAAAAGAACCGAAGAAATTCCTGAAATCTCCAAAAAACTTGACAAAATACTCAGTTGTCTTGAAAGCACTAAGTCTTAACAATTACTTAAGATGGAAGAGTCACATCCTCAAAAGCGCAGACCTATTGCCCAGTGCAGTTGTGGAGCTTTGTTGTGTACTAACGATGCAACTGAACACATTGTCCAGGGCCACTCCACCCAACCTCTTCCTGAAAGACTAAAGTTAAATGAACTAAGCACCCTTATTTTCCAGAAAAAGCAAAGAATTCTTGAACTGGCCGAAAAACTAATTTCAGAGGTAGAAAAAATAACCTCATACCAACTAGGTCAGCTTAACCACATTGAACAAGAAACCTATGAAACTATTGACCAAGCTAAAGAACAGCTAGAATCTCTAGGACCTTCCCAAGAGCACCTTGCTCAGCTTAACAACTTAATCCAAAAACTAGGCACTCAAAAGCTCCCCTCCAAACCTTTAGTTGTGTCTGGAAACTCCGACAAAGCCATTAGGATCTGGAAAGACGGCGAGTCTAGAGTGCTGAGAGGCCATATAGATGCAATTGAGTCGGTAGCTGTGTTGTGCAGCAAGGATTTCATTGTTTCCAGCAGTGATGACAAAACTATCCGAGTGTGGAATCTATCTACTGAAGAACAAGTTCAGTTGCTGAAGGGCCACAGTGATTTAGTCTTGTGTGTGGCTGTTTCTCATAAAGACGAGTTTGTAGTTTCTGGAAGCAAAGACGAAACCATCAGAGTGTGGAGTTTGCTTAGTGGAGAACAGACCCAAGTTCTGAAAGGGCATACTGACTGGGTTAGGTCAGTAGCTGTTTCAAGCAAGGATGAGTTCTTGGTTTCTGGAAGTGCAGACAAAACACTTAGAGTTTGGAGTTTAAGTTCCAAACTGAAAACCAGAGTATTGGAAGGACACAACGAAGAAGTTTGCTCAGTGGACATTTCTAGTAAGGATGAGTTTGTGGTGTCTGGAAGCAAAGACAAAACAGTTAGAGTGTGGAGTCTCAGTTCGGGAAGGCAAACTCAAGTTTTTGACAGACACACAGGCAATGTTTGGTCAGTCAAGGTCTCTAGTAAAGACGAATTTGTAGTTTCTGGAGGCGAGGATAAAACTGTTAGGGTGTGGAGTTTTGCTTCTGGAAAGCAAACACAAGTGCTCAAAGGAGACATTGGGGCTGTGCTTTCAGTGGACTTGTCAAGTGAAGACAAGTACTTAGTGGCTGGAGGCAAAGGCCGGGCACTTGGACTCTGGAACCTCCAAACGGGCGAGCACACTAGAATTCCTAAGGATCATATTTACGGGGTTCAGTCAGTTAGGCTAGCTTAACTTAAATGGAGGGTCCTCAGAAGCGCAGACTCATTGCTCAGTGCAGTTGTGGAGCTTTGCTGTGTGCTAAAACAGCACCTGAGCATTTGATGCAAGGCCACTACACCCAGCCTATTCCCAAAAGGCCAAGTTAGATGAAATAGTTAGCAAAATTTCCCAGAAAAAACAAAAAATCTTAGAACTGAGTGAAAAAATCATTTCAGAGGTTGAGAAGATGACCTCAAGTCAACTCCGAGAACTCAATAAACTCCAAGAAAAACTACAAAGCCTTTATATAGACGACCCAGCAAGCATTTGTATAGTTGAAGAACAAGTAGATGCCCTTTTACCTTCTAGAGAGCACCTTGTTCAACTTGCTGACCTTATTTGGCCACAGAGCACTCCGAAAAGCTCTGAATCGATAGTGGTTTCTGGAGGCAGCGAAAAAGCCATTGAGGTCTGGCAGTATGGACAAACCAAACTGCTTGAAGGTCACAATGGCAGAGTCTACTCACTAGCTATTTCTCCCAGAAAAGGATTCCTAGTATCTGGGAGTTATGACAAAACCGTCAGAGTGTGGAGCCTAACTACTGCAAAGCAAACTCATGTGCTGAATGGTCACACTGCTGCAGTGTTTTGTGTGGCAATTTCGAAGAATGAAAAATTCGTAGTTTCTGCAAGTGGAGGCCAAACACTTAGAGTTTGGAGTTTAATTACCGGACAACAAATCTCAGTGCTCAAAGGCCATACTCACTCTGTTAGGAGTCTAGCTATTTCTAGTAAGGACGAGTTTGTGGTTTCTGGAAGCTATGACAAAACACTTGTAGTATGGAACCTAAGTACTCGAGAACTGACTAAGGTATTTAACGGACATACCAAGTTTGTTATGTGTGTGGCCATTTCGAGCAAAGACGAGTTTGTGGTTTCTGGAAGTTTGGACAGCACAGTTAAAGTGTGGAGTTTGAGTTCTGGAGAGCAGATTAGAGTTCTAGAAGGCCATGAGGACAGTGTCTACTCAGTAGCCATTTCAAAGAAAGATGACTTTGTAGTTTCAGGAAGCATAGACAAAACGATTAGAATCTGGAGTCTGACTTCAGGGGTAAATAACAGAGTCTTAAAAGAGCACAACAGCCCAGTACTTGTAATCAGCTTATCAAACAACAACAAATTCTTAGCGTCTGGAAGCAGTCTTGACTCCTTAGTTAGAATTTGGAACTTAGAAACAGGCAAACAAATTCGTTCACTCACCACTAATAACTGCGTAGTTGCTTCAGTTATAATTACTTAACACTTAAAAACTTAATTGCTGCTTTTTGGGAACTTAAGAGTTCGTCAAGTTGTTGGTCTAACTCGTCAGCTAACTTTATATTAGACTGGATGACTTCAAAGTAGTACAAAAGCCTTTCATTGATATTCAAAAGAAACTCTTCAGGCACAAAGTCAGCCCTTTTCCACACCTGTTTCCAGTACCAAAACTGCTCCAAGTTCTTTTGGAGTTTTTTCTTTTCATAAAAAACGTTTGACTCACTTGACTTGTTGCAAGCCAAGTTGCACATTAAAGCAGACTTTACACTGAGCTTAGCAAACTTAACGTAGTTTCTGTAACTCTCAAGTTTCTGGAGGTACATAAAAGCCCTAGATTCTCCTTTTTTGAACTTAACTGCGTTGCTTAGCGAAACCACCACTAAAGACACCAAAAACACTCCAAATAAGCACGAAAGGGCTCCTATGAACCGCCCAACGTGAGTTTTAGGGTACAAATCACCATAGCCCACTGTGGTCATAGTAAGCACAACCAACCACATACCATTCCAAATGTACTTAAAGTTGTCTTCTTCAGTGTTAAGTAACTCATAAGGCCTTTCGTAAACTCTAATTCCCACAGCAAACACTATTATGGAGCCTAACATACTAAATGCCAGAACTTCCAAAGGCCTTTCTTTCAGTAGTGCTTTAAGCGCAAACAAAGACCTAAAGTTGAACCCGCAAGTTCTACAAGTGGCTTGGGCTCTTTCGTTGCCCCACTTAGTGAACTTACTTAACACAGGGAAAACCAAGTAAACTCTTAAAAGCATAACAGACAAACAGACTCCGTTTAAGGATACTACTAGTTTCCCGGAGAGCTGCTCAAACTCAAACTCAGTGTCCACAAAAGGAGGACAGTGCACTGAAGTAACTAGTAACTCAGCTAGTAAGTTTCTGAAGTAACTTGATTTCCAAAAAGAAGGCACCAGTAATATCTCGCCTTCGAGTTTTCGGTATTGGTTTTTGTACTGCAGCCAGGAGTCCAGCACTAACAAGTAAGCTAAAACAAAGGTAGATAAACACACTATGCTTCTAAGAAGGTTTCCTTGGGGTGAAGACTGGTTTCTGAACTTACTAGAAGTAGAGCTAAAGTTATCTTCGTGTTCTATAATTGAAATCAACAAGCCTGACATAGAAAGTGCAAGCATCACTACTTGGTTCTTCTTTATTTTGGGATTCGATATGAATTCCTCTTCTCCAGAGTCACTTGAACTGCTTGAATCCTCACTTACGTTGTAGACACAAGAAGCCTTTTGGTCAATAGCACGGAAAGTCACTGCCATTTAATATCTTTATATCTTATTCGGAACCATTAAGGAAAAGAGCTACTCCGCTGATGATGCGTTGCTCGGCCGAACCAGAGTTAGGCAGGTTGAGAGTAGCCAACAACTGAGTTCTGTCAAGAGTGGTGTACAAAGGCACTGGAACTGTTTGGTCAAGTGGAGTGGGCTCAGAGTCACTTTGTCTGACCCAAGCTACGTTTACACTAGGAATCTGAGTGAGTTCTGGTGAGTTAGGTGAAGGCGAAGTTAAGCTACTGCCTGAGAACTCACAGCCTTGAAGTAAGATACCTTTAAGCTGGATTCCAAGTTTGGACTGGAAAGAAGAAACTAACTTGAGTTGCTCTATAGGGATGTTTAGTTCTCTGGCAGTCATTTGTCTGTAAGCGTTTAAGAAAGTTTGGGGGTGGAACAGTTCCCCAGGAGAAATACCTTTTTGGAACAGAGTTTTGTTGCGAGTGGCTTCTACCCACTTTTTAAGGGCGTTTGTTCTTCTAACAAGAGCTCTCAGCCAAGAAACAGGACTAGATGGTCCTTCCCAGATTTCACTCCAGCTTTCAGGAACTTGGCTCTGCAACAAGGCTTTAGCGTCTTGCTCTATTTTGCTGGTCAGCATTCCTGTTCCTAGAATAACCTTTGAAATGCCTTCTAAAGACTGGTGTACCTTTTCCAGCATCTTAAAGGCAAAGTTAGCCTCCATAAACACAAAACTTTCCAAAGGATCTTGGCTGTCGTTGAGTGCGCCTTTGATTTTGTCACCTGGCTTGTGAAGGGTTTGCCACAAGTTCCACAAAGGACCTAGCTTGGCACTCCACTCTTCTCTGTCGAACTTAAGTTCTTCTTGGCTCACTGCAGATAGTTGCTTGAGTTGCTTGATAACGTTTGAGCTGTTGAACCTCTGCACAGACCTTCCAATGTTGAGTGGCAGTCCAAATATCTCTGGAGAGTCAGTGTCTGGCAAGCTTTCTATAAGGTCTTTGTAGTTCTGGTGGCTTTGGGAGTTAGGAAGTCTGACCTGCTCAGAAAGCTTTCCGTTTCTAAAGGTGTAGTCGTCGAAGTACTGCCTCAAGTAAGTAGAAAGAACTTTCATGTCAAAGTCGTTGTCGATTCTTCCGCCGTAGACAGCGTTTTCCAAGAGTCCCCTTAAAGTGGACCAGTCAGAAGACCTAGAAAGTACCTGCTCCAAAAGGTCACAGCCAGCTCTTAAGTCTGCAAGTGAGAACTCGTAGAACTTAGACCAGCCCTGAGGAATGTAGGTTCTTCTCTCTTGAACAATTGCGTGGAACCAAGCCAGTGAAAACATTGCTTGTGCTCTTAAAGTGTTTCCTCCTTCTATGAACTCTTTGTTCCAGGAGTTGTAGGTCCTTTGCAGATTCTTTTTAACTCCAGGCGGAGACTCATAAGTAATCTTGAGCGAAGTTTGCAAAAGAATAGAAGGGAACTTAGGGTGGGGCTCTGTAGTTAACCAGAGTCTAAAGTCTTTGTGGGGCCTCACAAGCTTAAGTTCTTTTTCAAGCGAAGGAAGCCAACTGGTCACTAAGTGCAAGTTCTTCAAACACACCCAGTCGCCTTTGTGAGCAGCTTCTCTAAGCATCCCTAGAGCTTCTTCGTTCTGGCCTCCTCCCATAGCCATTTCGTGGAGTCGGTCTCTGCCTATAGAGTTCTCAGCAAACTCTTCAAGCTCTTTAGTCGGGTCAGCTCCTGGAGACACTATCAACAAAATGGGTTCTTCACACTTGCTTTCTTGGAGGATCTCAGGGAAAGACAGAGTTGGCGGCGACACAGAAGATTCTCCAAGTCCGTCAGCTATGAACCTTTGCATTGCTGACTCCAGTCGGTCTGGTCTAAGTACCTTCACCAATAAGAGCTTTTGGAACTCAGTCAACTTAGCCTGTGAAGGGAACTCTACTTCGCACTGAGGGGACTCTCCCCAAGGTTTCCAGATCTGGTCGTTGTCGAGTTGGATGTAGTTAACTAACTTAGGCAGAGTAGCTCCCAGCATTCCGAACTCATCGCGTCTGTCTTCTGCAGCCCAAGTTGGGAACAGTCTTCCAGCGTCGCCAGTAGCAGCTACTTCTCCTTTCAAGAACTCCCATTCGTTGTTTTCGAAGAGTTCTTCTCTGATTCCCTTGACAAAGTGGAGTCCAAACATCATTCTGTCTTGCTTGAAAAGCGACCTAGAAATGTACACAAAGATGATTTTAATCAGCCGTCTAGACAGCACAGAGAGTTTGGTTTGGAGGTTTTCAGGGGGGTCTTTGAGGTCAAGCGACGTGTTGAAGAGCGACAAAAAGCTAGAAAGTGAGTACTGGTACATGTTGTTTGTCTTTTTAAGGTCTTGCAGCAGACTGTAGATACAGGCTCCTTGGGAAGCTAGTTCTCTGTAGACTTCTCTTTGTTCGTCTAAAGAAGCTTGGAGTTCATGGGACTTGTTCAAAGCTTCGCCGATGTCGTTGCTGTTGGCTTTGGTGTTGTTGAGGCTTTCTATCAAAGACTTGTTTTCAAGCAAGTTGCCTTCAGCAGTAGCGAGTTCTTCTAAAAGTTTCTTTTCTAAGTCAGCCAGTTGCACTTTTAAGTTTTCTTCTTTAGCCAGCATTTCAGTTTTTTGCTGCTCGAGTTCAGGTCTTTCGTGGTTGAGAATCAAACTCAACAACTGGCCTTCAAGTCCTGACCTAGTCACTGTGAAGTTCACTACGTTAAGCACTGCTTTGGTGTTTGAAGGCAACTCAATACTGCTATCTCTAGTGCACAGGTAGAGTTTAAAAGTTTCAGTGAAGTCTATGAGTTTTTCTCCTATCTGGACTGTCCACCTGGGACCTTGCTTGACTAAGTCTAGTCTTAAAAGAGGGAACAGAATTGCTTCGATCTTGTCGACTTCTTGAATGATCAGTGTTTTCCCGAACCTCACTGAGAGTTCAAGTTGGGTAGTGAACTTAGCGTCGGACTGACTAATGGCATCAGCAGCTTCTTGGTTCCTAAGCCAAGTACTTGCAGAAGTAGCTGGGTCTACAATCAATGGAGTCTTCACAGCGTTGTTGATCACTATAGCGTTTTCCATAGAAAGAATGTCCCCCGGAAGTCCTTCAGCTTTCCACTGAAGCATTTCGCTTTCTGAAGACATGAACTTTCTGAACTCGAAGTTAGGAGTTCCAGCAGAGTTCTTCCAGTTCTTGATGGTTGACTCCCTAACGTTTTCGGGATGCGAACTTAGGTAGGTCACAAACCCTGCAGCCAGCATAGAATGTTTAGGCATCAAGTCAAGACTTTGCTGGAGTTCTTTGAGTTGGCCTTCCCACCTGTCTTTTTCTCCAGAAAGTTTTCCCAAAAGTTGTTGTGCAGAGTGCAGAGTGTCTTCAGCTTGCTTTAGTTCTGACTTGAGTTGTTCAGCTTCACTGGTTCTTTGTGCGAAGTTGCCTCGGAGTTCCTCTACTTGGTTGTCTAACTCAGTGAGTTGTTCCTCGCACTCTTCAAGTCTTCTCTGAGAAGACTCTAGTTTTTTCTTAGCTTGGTTCAGGTCGTCTTCAAGGGGTTTTATCTTTTCTAGGATCACAGAGTACTGGAGAAGCGCTTTGACCCACTTGGCCATTGGAGCTGCGGCAAGCGAAGCCCTTTCTATAATGCTGGGTTCAAAGCTGTTTTTCTTCTTCCTAACTAAGTTGTTTACGTCGTCCCTAACTTCTGGTTTGATAAGCCGGGGGTCAAAGTTCATCAAGCTCGGAATTACACTCCTGCCCTTAAGGAAGTCCTTCATCGAGTTCCAAGAAGTGTCGTAGTTCCCCATCAACCTAAGCACAGCACTTAGTACATCGTGGACAGGTTCAGGAGGCATTCTTAAAGATTTGAGTTCGTCAAGAGACTCTTTCCTAATGGACCCAACAGCTTTTTGGGCTTCGTCAACCATAGGCTGGATGTCAGTTAATTCCACTTCTACTTCTGACTTGCGTTTGTTGATTTTAACGTTGTCTTCTTGCAGTTTGTTTTGCAGAGACTCCATTTCTTGTCTCCTTTCAGCAGCTTTTTCCATAGCTTTGGTGATTTGTTTGAGTGCTTCGTCAGCTTCTTTTTGTTTGTGGGCAAGTAGTTGTTTTTGCTTTTCAGCTGTTTTCTTGAGTTCTTGGACTTGGTTTTCTGCATCTTGGAGTTTGCCCAGTCCTGCCTTGAGGTGGGAACTCTGGCCTCCTTGGGAGTTAAAGCACTTCCCGTAGATCTTCCTGTAAGCTTTCAACAGGTCAATGAAGTTGCGTTGTACTGTTTTGGGAAGTGAGTGGTGAACAGTTATTCCGAGTTCGATTAGTTCGGACTTGTCAGGTAAGTCTTCGAGTTGTTCTTTAAGTTCTATTTGGGAAACCTTGCGAAGGGACTCTTTGCTCCACTGCTGCATCCAAAACACGTGGCACTGCGTGTACAGTGCGGGGTTGCTTGCACAGTAAACTTCGTAAAAGGGATGCGAGTGGTCTAGACTCAAAACCACTCTTAGGTTCTTTTTGACTCTAGAAACAAAGTACTCGTAAAGGGTTCTGTACTTGCCTTCTTGTCTCATTTCGTCAGCCAAAGGAGCCAGAATAGGGTCTATTTCTTCTGAAGTGTAAAGTCCAGGCACTTCGCCTCCACCTATCAAACTGTTCATTAGCTGCAAAAAGGTAGAGTCTACTATTTGGTAGTCTTCTAAAAACAGCACACAACTCTTGCCTTCCACTCCTGCTGCCTGCAAGTACTGCTTCAGGTCTTTCCTAAAGTCTTTTTCTGAGTACTGACGAGTAATGTGGGGAGAGAAAAACTCCAAGTTCAGCATGTGTGACACCAACAAGGCAGCATTGCGTCTGCCAGCTCCACTTTCACCTATCAACAAAAGACACCCTCCAGGAATCGACAAGGCCCTGTTCAGTTTAGCTAAGTTGCCCAGTGACTCCTCAAAGATGTGCATGTGCAGTTCTCTGAACTCCCTTTCGTAAGCCAAAAGTCCTTGCGACATGATTGTTTGCAAGTCAGAAGCTTCTACTCTTCCTAAGGCTGAAAGCCAGCTTATCTTAGTTTCGTGAGTGGCAGACCAAGTAGTGTAGTAACAGTTAACTCCTTCGTTGTGTCCAAGACTTTGCCTAAGTTCTTTGTTAAGTATTCCGTCAAAGTGCATGCAGTGTTCCTTAGAAACTAGTCTGTCCTTAAACACTCTAAGGCCTTCGTAGCCCCAAGCTTCTAGTACCCCAGGACCTCCTTCGTACCTCAAGAGTCCAAAAGCCCAGCCAGTAAGGTCTCTAGGAGTGAACAAGTAGTGTCTGTGTTCGTCTATTGGGAACTTGGACTTCACAGCTTGGTAAATCTCCACCATGCTCTGGGCCAGTCTACTCGACATGCTGTCTTTGCCCTCTCGGAGGATGTTTTTAAGGTACTGAGTGTAAACATGAATCAGTTCTTCCCTTGTGGGGTAGTCAACTACCAACACTCTTACGTTGGCTGTGAATCTCGGAGACAGTTCATGCCTACCTACAGTCGAGCCAGGGTTCATGCTTGCCACTATCTGGACTCTTTCTAGGTACACAAAGTCCAGGTTGTCATAGAAGCCCTGGTAAGTAACTATTTGTTGCAAAAAGGCTATGAGTTGAATAGTGTTGTACTTGTCAGGAGTGGGCAAGTTAATGTCTTTAAGGTACAGAATCAACCTAGAACTTTCTTTGGGTCTTAGAACCTTTCCGCTGGTACTGGTGCTTTGGACGCAAATGTGCATCAACTTCTGGAGTACGTGTGAAGCAGTAGTTTGTGCGTTGCAGTGAAGAGTTGCTACTTGGGTAGACTTGAGCTGCTTAAAAGCAGTGCGGAGCATAAGGTTTTTGCCTGAACCTTCAGGACCTACAATTATGAAGGGGTCGCCTTGTTCCAACCAGGACTTAAACATTTGAATGTCCCTTTGAACTCCAATAGTTCTTACTACTGGAGGGTCACTTGGGTCTACCAGTTCCTCAGTGCCAAACGACTCGTGTTCAGCCACAAAGGCTTTAAGCCCCTCTGAAGACTGGGAGTAGTAACAGTTTAAGGGCAGTCTTGGGTCAGAAGGCACTTCTTTGCACCTGTCAAAAAGCTCAGAAGCTAGTCGGCTGCGCATTTCTGTGTTGAAGTTGGAACCTAAGCCTTTAACCAAGCAGTAAACTAACTCAGCTTTGGTTTTAATTCCACGGAGCACACTAAGTGCACTGTTCACAATGCCTACTTTGGTAGTTTTGACAATCATGTTTTCAGAACGCATTAAAGCCCAGTCCAGAGCTATGGGCAAGTAGTCTTCAATCCACCCCTCCATGCGTGCTTGATCCTCTTCAGGTTGTTTTTTAAGCCAAGAAGTAATTAGCCTTTTAGTGTCTACGTCTTCTTCACTCATAAAGATCATTCCCATCCGACTCACAGTAGCAGGAGAAGCAAACCTTAAGTCGTTTGTTTCAAAAATAAAGTTCACATTGTCCCCAAAGCTAATCCTTTCTCCTGTAGGCAGTGTCAGCAAGTGGTTGTCATCAAGCACTGAGTTAAGTGACTCTATCCACTCAGGGTCTATGTCTCCGTCACAGATCACCCAGCACCTGTAGTCTTGGGGTTGCCTCACACAGTCTCTGGCCGCTGCAGTTAGTACTCCTTCGTTCCACTCCCTCGTGTCGTAGTCCATGAACCCTAGAAGTTGTTGTCGAGGCATTGACTTAGGGTTCATCACGTGAGTTACCATTTTCTGGCCTAGTTTTTCGTAAGCAATTTTAAGGACTTTCCAGATAGTGGACTTTCCACAACCTGAAGGTCCTACTAAAACTACCCCCATTCTTTGCTTAGTGGCTTCGTAGAACTGCAGAATCTTTCTGCTTTGGGACTCAGAGTACTCAAGTTTGAGTTCTTCCATAGTTTCCTTTATTGCTTGTTCTAGTTCTTCGTAAGTTATGTCTTCTACACTCACTCCACTAAAGATGTCGCTCACCAAAGGCACGAATTTCTTTAAGTCTGAGTAAGTCAGTTTAGGCAAGGTGTTGATTCTAATAGCTTTTATCAGCAAAGTAGCTTCTCTCTCCTCAGAAAGTTCTTTAGTAACTGCTTTTTCTGCCTGGATAAGTTGGCCTCCAATAGTAAGTGTGGTCTTTAAAGCTCTAAGCCCCCAGTCATAGTGTTCTTGGGCAGACAACAGTTGTCTAGACAGCACAAACAACTCAACTACTTTTTTAGCAAGTACCTTTGCAGTTCTAAAGCCCTCAGCAAACAACAGCACTTCTGCTATAAGTTCGTTGTCAGGCACACTCATCGCTACAGGTCTAAAAAGCATTTTCAAGTTGTCGGGCAACTTAGACCTTCCTCCGTAGCCTTTTCCAGCTGGGTTCATAGTTACAAAGATCCCAGCGTTGTGGTTGACTTCAATGGTTCTTCCCAAAAGTTCCAGAGTCTTTTCCCCTGCTTTAATGGCCCACTGAATAACTTGGATCTGCTGCGAAATAGCAGATAATTGCTCTTCAAGCAGTCTGTTAAACTCATCAAAGCACCCCCAAGCACCGCACTTGACCAGTCCAATAAAGATCCTTCCCATAGACTTAAAGTCAATGCCTTCGTCGCAGTTGAAAACCAGCACTTGTCTTCCAAAAGCCTGTCCCAAAGCTTTTACTGACTCAGTTTTCCCTGTCCCTGCTGGTCCATAAGGGTTGCCTCCATACCCCATCATCATTCCTTGGGTAAGTGTTAAGTAGCACTTGTCTGTAAGTGGTGTGTGAACTAGTTTAGGAGCATTCCCCTGGTACTCATAAGTGTAGTTAAACTGAGCTTCGCACATCTGTATGAGGCACTTTTTGTTCTTTCCCATGAAGAACTTAAGTTGTCTGTGCCACTCCCAGTCGTTTTGCGAACCAACTGCTTTTTGTATAAGACTCTCAACAACTTCAATGTTGTGAATTTGGTCCAAAACTAAAGACTTTATTTTCAGCAGCAAGAGTGGATCAGTGACTCTTTGTGAAGTTAGTTCAGTTAACTCCTGAGTTAAACTTTGTTTGAACCCACTTAAGTTCCCAGACTGAATAGCTTTGGAGCAATCCTCAGAGAACTTGACCAATTGGCTCAGAGAAATCAGTTGACTTGGTTGGCTCTGGATTATAGAACTTAAGTCTGGACTTTGGAGACAAGTAACTAACTTCTTTGAAAGTGTAGCAACCATTTCTTTACTAAGTCTGTCAAGCCAAGCCTCAACTTCGTCTTTGACACTGACTTTGGAGTCCATCTCAACCTTTTCGCCGGCAGAACTCAAAAAGGCAGTGATTTGTTCGTTTTCAATCTCTACTTTGTGAATTCCAGCAAACAGCTTCTTAAGGTGGGTTTGAATAACGTTGGTGTTGTGGGACTGTCCTAGGATTTCTAAAAGGTCGTCGTCACCTATGAAGTAAAACCTAGGGAACTTAGACCTTTTTTCTTCCAAAAAGTCGTTAAGTGCTTTTTGGCACCTGTCCAGTTGGTCCAAAAGGTTCTCAAGAGTGTCTTTGAGTCCTGGAATGTTTGTCAAGGTGATTACTCTGGAGTCTGAACCCAGTCCTAGCATTATAGCTCTGTACTCTTCGTCTACGCGTTTGAACCTTCCTTGCTCCTGGGGCAAAGCTCCTCTTCCAAATATAGGTTCTAAGTACACCCACTTCCTCTGGATCACGCTTAGTTTGGCTAGGTACTCGTCAAGTGCAGACAACTTGGACTCAAACTGGGACACTTGGTCTTCAAAGCGGTAAAAGAACCTAGACTCCTTCAGCGAAGACAAAAGGGCTTGGTTGTCACTTACTTGGGTAAGTATTTCTTTCCACTCTTTAATCAAAGGAGTCACTCTGTCGTTTTGGACGTGTTCAAACAAGGTGAAAGTGGCTTCGTCACACCAAACCCTGAGTTCCTGAATAGCTTCTCTGATAGTGACTTCTCCTTGGGCTCTGGCCTGTAGCTCCTTTACTTGGTCCGCAGAAGCTATTAAGTAGTGAACTGAGTCTAAGAAGTGCTTGAACTTTAAGTTTTCCACAGTTACTTCTTTGGGCAGCTTCAAGTAGTGGAAAAGAGTTTTCCAGTGTTCCTTTTCAAAGCCTTCTCCAGTGATGAGTTTGAGCAGAGGCCAAGCTCTTTTGTAAGACTCAATTTGGGAAGTCATAAACCTACTCACAGGGTCTTTACTCCTAGCTTTGAGTTTTTCAGACCAGTTCAAAAAGAAGTCTTGGAAGTTGTACAGTCTGCTTCTGAAAGAAAACCAGTCTTCTTCTGCCATCTTGTCTAGGTCTTGTCTGAACTCTTCAAACAGTCCCCAAGAAGACTCTGTTTCAGTTATTTCTGACTCAACTTCTTGGATGTCGAAGTCTGGAACTGGCATTGAAAACTGCGAACACTCTTCTTTGAGTTTGGAAATCTGGTCTTTTAAAGCTTGCCAGTCATTGCGCCACTCCTTGACTCTTTCAGCTTGTTCAATTGCACTTTCCATGTCTATTTCGTCAAGGGGTTTGGGCTTGAGAGCTTGCCACCTTGAAGCGAACTTTTCCAAGGCAGTGCTTAAGTCTTCAGTGCGGTTGGCTATGTCTTGTTTGACGACTTCTCTTTGTTGTTCAATGACTTCTCCAAAGGTTTCTAAACTCGAGCTGAAGTTCTCCCACTTGTCAGTGACGCCTGAAAGGTTAGGTCCTGTTCCAGTGAGTTGCTTGAGTAGTTTGGTTTTGTCTTGGAGTCCCTGGTACTTGTTTTGCATTTCTTCTTTTTGGTTGGCAACTTCAAGGGCTTCTGACTGGGCTTTTGAGATCTCGTCTACGTTTTGAGGTCTGGCAGTCAGTTTGGTTTGGGCTGTTTTAAGGAACTCTTCAAGTAACTGGGTGTCAGTTCTCAAAGTAGTTTTCAAGGAAACTACAAGAGCGTCTGAGAACCTTTGGAGTTGGTCTTCAATGGCAGCCTTCAGAGGAGTAGTGGAGATGTAGAAGCAGTGGACTTTGTGACTCTCAGCAAGTTTTTCGACTTCTTTTCTTTTTTGTTTGAGAACTCGGAAGTTGTGTTCCCAGTCAACTACTTCTTTTAGGTTTTCTTCCACAAGAGTTTCAATGTTTACTTTGCCTAGAACCACCCAAGGCTTGTAAATCTCCAAAGTTTCTTTTAACTCTTTAAAGAGCTCCTCTGCTTTTGAGTACAGTGTCAAAAGCCCGTCTGAGTTCTTGTCAGGCATCTTTCTGTAGACTTCAGGGTTGCCTCCAAGTCCTTGGAAGTTGTTCGGTATTGAGATGAAGTTCCTGATTTCTT
This sequence comes from Fabrea salina, assembly GCA_022984795.1. NCBI lineage: Eukaryota > Ciliophora > Heterotrichea > Heterotrichida > Fabreidae > Fabrea > Fabrea salina. The sequence goes on along the minus strand of JALIHJ010000033.1, from coordinate 41,761 downwards.
TGTAAAACTTGCTTTTGAGTTCTTCTAAAGGAGGTCTGAACTGAAGAGTTTTGTTCAAAAAAGCCAAGTCAGCTTTGATTTCAGGTAAGTTTTGGTTTAAGTTGTCAAGGCCGTACTTGTACTGGACTTCTAGGCTTTTGTAGAGTTCTTTGTCCAAAGCAGCTTTCCAGGACCTTGCAGCCTCTTCGTCCTTGCCTTCAGTCACTGAGTCTATTTCTCTCCGGATTCCGTCTAACTTTTCTTTCCAAGTGCTTCTGTTGCGCAACAAGTCTATGTTTTGGAGTTCTCCAATCTGTTCAATTATTTCAAAGTGGGCTTTTCGCAAGCGCCGGTTTTCAGTCATAAGGTCAGTTGCAGCTTTTTGGACCTTTTGAATGTATTCCTCGACTTCAACTGGGTTCTGCCAAGTCACTGTTCCGTTGCGCATGTTTTGTGCAGACTTAACTTCTTCTTCAAAGTGGATTGCAGCGTCAAGCAGCAGTCGTTTTTGGGAGTCAATTATCTGGGAAGACATGTTGTTGTAGAAGTTAGCTACTTGCTTGAGAGTGATTGCTTCTTTGTAGTACTTTTTGCCTTGCATGGCTATCTTCTTGAAGTTCTTAGGAATCGGGAACCCGTACTCACTGAGTTGTCTGGTTTCTTTGAGCAACTGAACCAGTTTGTCTGAGTAGCCTACTTTTAGAAGCCCGTCTTTCAAGTCAAGTTCCATCATGCGTCCTGTGATTTCCAAAGCAAGTGGGTCGTTGGGGTCTTGAATTGACCTTTCAACCTCGGTTTTCCAGTCCCGGAACTGTTGCTTTTGGTAGTCATTGAGTTTCTTGTTGAGGCTTTCACACATTTGTTTGAGTTTTGAAAGGTTGGGCAAGTCAGTGAAGAGTGAAGCAGCTGAAGAAATAAGTTTGCTGATCTTGTTTTGGATTTGTCTAGCCCAAATGACTGAAGACACCAAAGGAGACATGTTAGGGTCTACGTAGATGTCTGACTTAGAATTAAACTGCTCAGTCATGGACTCCACGTGCACTATGAGTTGGTCCAAAAGGTGCTCTCTTTGGGGATGCAGTGCTTTGCTGATGTTGGGACGCGAAAGCAACCCCTTCCACTTCTGGAAGTCTCTTAGTTTCTGTGCAGGGTTGGAGTCTTCAAGTACTTCTTTTTCGAGTTTGTTGGAGATTTCTTGTTCTATGGCACTCATGTTGGAGTCGTACTTGGCTTTTGAGTCTTGCCACTTCTGGTCAGTGTAAGGACTTACGTGGAGCACCTGCATCTTCCTAAAGGGATCAAAGGCCCTTGATACGTTGAAGGCTTTGAGTTCTTCAGAACTAAGTAGTCTCAGCAACTCGTCGTGCTGGGTGCGGATGTTAAGTACCTCTTCCACCCTCATTGAAAAACGCATTAGTTGGTCGCTTTTGGGCAACTGGCCTTGCCAAGGCCTTTCAGCTCTCCAGTAGTTTTGGGCCAGTTCTTGCATGATTTCTATCCACCTTTCACAGGCGTTGAGTCCTTCTCTAAGTTTCACGCACACGTTTGCTAGTTCCCCTCCCCAAAGTTCTGAGTTAGGAAGTGCGTTTTGGACTTTGCGGCAGATTGCTTCAGCCATCACGTTGAAGAGCTTGTCCATTCGAGGTTGGGGAAAGTTTTCCCGCCACAAAATATCTAGAACGTCCAGAGTTTCTTCTAGCAAGTCTTGAAGTTCAGAAAAGGTCAGGGTGCTTAACTCACTCCACTGTCTCGATATTCTTGAAAAGTGGTCACTAAACACCTTTGCTTGCTCGTGTCTTTGACTGTCCCAGTACTCAAATTCGTCGTTTGGCAAGAATATGTACTCTAGAGAGTCGCCTTTGGGGCCTGTTCGGTAAATGCTGTTCAGTCCTGCTTCTAACTCAGTCAGTAAGTTCTGGAGTCTTGAGTCAGCAGACGAGGAACTCAGAATAGGTTGTGCAACTGCTTTGATGCTTCTCAGAAGGGAACTCACAGGGTCCTGTCCCAAAGTTCCCATAACTACGCACTCTTGGATTTCTGACTCTCCAAGTGGTTTTGGAACCGTTTTCACAAAGTGCACTTCGCGCTTGCCTCGCGCGGGCTTGAGTTCTGAAGAGTACTCTGCTTCTGAGTCATAAGTCACTTGCAGTGTTGCGTACTCAGAAGCGTCTAGGAAAGAACTAATCAAAGGAGAACTAGGAAGGTTCGAAACTCCTAGGGCGGCCTGCGCGCACCCTAAAATATAGGCATTTCTGGCGTCAGACATTTTATTATGTTAAAACTTCTTCTTCAAGTAACTCCCCAAAGTCATTCCAAAAGTCTGGGTCTATTAGTTTGGACTCCAGAGTTGCCTGGTCTAGCTCCATTTGTTCTTCCATCACAACTGGCATTTCTTCGTCAGTGTCTGAGTTCCGGTCCATTTATATTATGGAAGCAAAGTTCAGGCAGTATCAAGCTTTTGACTTTGCAAACAACCCTAACTGGAGGGCATACTACGACCAGGTCCATGGAAATCCAACTCCCCAGCAACTAGAACGCATTAAAAAAAAGTGGTACAAAAGGCACATAGACCCTGACTTCGATCCAGAATACACACAACCTAGACAGTCTGCAGAACATCCTAGACAGCAACCTAGACAACAACCTAGGCAACCAGTTCAGCCCCTCCAGCTACTTCAAGTAGGTCTTTTTGCACTAGCAGTTCCCTCAGCTTTGTTTGGAAAAGCACTTCACATGGTAGTGGCAGCTCACTTTGCAGGAATTCTGCACTACCATTCCACTCCTAAGTTCACCAAAGAGTACTGGAAAGCAGTGGTTCTGGACGACAACGCCCACGCATTAGGGTTTGCTTTGCTGTTTTTAATCATGCCTATGAGCATTATTTGGGTAATTCCTGTGGCCCTAGGAGCAGCTGTTTACACTGCAGACATTCTGCCCAGAACTAACTACTTGCCTCCAAGTCTTAGTGGCTACCTCAGAAAACTTGACTCTAAAAAGGCAGAACTTCTACAAATGAGGTCAGACTCGGAGGTTTGGGTGGGCTTTGCTGTTACGATCGGAGCTTTACTTGGAGTTTGCCACTTCATAGTGCCTTTGGTGTTTTGGCAGTACATGCGTAGCAAGTACACTCTGAACAGGTTCACACAAATATCTTTTGCCTACCTCAGAATGAGGGGAGACCAAGTGTTTGGAGGGTGTCCTTGGTTTTTTCAAACTTGCTGGAGTAAACTAAAGCAGTTCTGCAACTTTGCAGTAACTCCACAACAACCTTCTTCTTGCTCCATTTTTTAGGTTCATTAATTATTAATCACTTTTGGTCCTTGGCAAAGTTGAGTTTTTGCTTTTCGTACTCAATATCGTAACTGGATTGGGGAGCAGTGTCTCTGCTTTTGAAGCTCAAGTAAACTCCAGTTAAAAAGGCCCAGCACAGCAGCATGATTTCGAAAACGTTGTTTGCGTAGAAGTAAGAAAAGAACTCCAGGTACCTAACTTGGATTCCAAACATGTTGTTGATGTCTGTGAGTCTCGTGAACATAGAAAAAGCATTGGCACTGTAAAGAGTCACAGCAACTGAAGCCATCAAAATCAAGTTTAGGTTGAACAGCACTGAGTTCATTGGAGTGGCGTCTTTTTTGATGGGGTGAGCTTGGAAACAGAAAAAGAACCTCAGTCCGAACTTAATGTTTCCTTTAATCACTGCCAGCAGTAAGTATATTGCAAATATTGCGTACACTATAGTGCTTAAAAAGGACACAGAAGGGTGCTCCAGTCCTATAAGCATTTCGTTGAGGAAGGGGTGCGCTGGGATTCCGTCTGACCTTATAGCTACGTAAAGCAGTGTGTGGAGCAGCAACAACAAGGAAACAATCAGAGTCACTATTCCTAGAATTAGATAAACTGGGTACCACAAGTCACTTTTTTTGGAAACGCCCTTTTCCAGCATGTAGCTGTCGTACTGCTGCTCCAGTATCAGCGTTTCGGCTTGTATGCGGTTGGTTTCGGTCCTTATGCTGTTTTTGATAGACCTTTTCTTAAACCAGGAAGTTTCAATGTCTAGTTCCGCTTTTTTGAGTTTGAGTGAAGAAATGCGTTCTCTGAGCTGTGCAGCATTGTTGCGGAGACTCCTTTCTTTAGCTGAAAGTTCTTGGGGACTGAGTTTCTGAGGTCTGAACCTGTACATGTTAATGAAGTCCAAAGGAATTGCACTCAAGCCAATACCTCCAAACATCACTAACAAAAACCAACCCACAAAGGACAAAAGCCCCATAACGTACACTGGGAAAGTCACTGGGATTTTAAGTGTAGTTTCTCCTTCATCACAGTCAGCAAAGGAGTCAGAGGAAGACGAGTAAGCGCATGTGTAAGTTTCCACAGGAATGTGGGTGGTGGCAAGCAACAGGTACATAATGGTCAAAATAAGTCCAACAATCACCACTACAAAGGCTAAGTGCTTGAAAGTGTAACAGAGTCTAGAAGCAACGGTTTCTTCTTCGTCAGATTCGTAGTAAAAGGAAGCTGTGGGAATAAGGACCACTACGTAAATAAACACACTCATAAAGATAATCTGCCACATGATGTCAATGCGCAGACCACCGCCTTCTCCCTTGGTGTTGGACACGTCTAAAGGAAGCGTAAGCACCTGAGCCCAAGCCAGCATCAGTCCTATCAAAACCAAAATCTTCAAAAACCAAGAGTCAGAGAACCCCTTCTCAGAGTCGTCTAGGTAGTATATCAAAAAGTAAAAGTTGACTCCCAACAAAACTACAGCTAGAATTATCGTGAGTATCACCAGAAACACGTCCATTTAAATTAATATGTCCAATCTGGGCAATCTGACAGTCAAACCTGTTGAAGGAAAGTTTTACAAGAACTACGACTGGTTCGGCAAAATGGACCCTTATGTAGTTATACAACTAGGGTCACAAGTAAAAAGGTCTGCCACCCACTGGAAAGGAGGCAAACACCCCCGCTGGACAGACACCATCCACTTCAGAAGAAGGGATGAAACAGAACTGAGAGTTGAATCCTGGGACGCAGACCGTTCCTCCGCAGACGACAGAATCGGCGAAGGAACTCTTCCTCTGACAGCAGCCCTCAACTCAGGGTACTGGACGGGAAAAGTAGACATTGTTAAACGCAACAAAAAAAGAGGCGAAGTAACTCTAGAAATACTTTGGGAACCCGACAACCGACCCCTGAGCCAGCCAACTTACTCTTTTTCCAGACCTAAAAACAGTGCTCACACAATGTAATTACACCTAAAAGATGTAAATTATCTTCTTCCATAAAGTGCTTCCTCAGATTTGAACTGGTCTTCGTGAGGAATCCTCATGGAGTAGTCACCCTGCGCAATCAAGTAATTTTTTTTGCTTCTTGCAATCAGTGGTTCGTAGTGGTGTCTGTAACCGTAGTATCGCCTTGCAGCGTCAGCTTTTTCTTGGGTGGGTTGGACGCGGTCCATGTACTTGAAAGTCCGAGTGGCTGAAGAACGGTTGAACCACCACACGGAGTAAAACATCATAAAGACCACTAAAAAGTTCCAGCCCCTTCCTTTCCTAATTAGCCACGAGTGGTGCTTTTTGAAGGCTGTATGCCAGAAAACCATTTTTATGGAATTATACCACTTGTTCTTTGGCTCCTTGGTCTACTTCGTCGAACTCAAACTCGTAGGAACTCTTACTTGAACTGCTGCTGGAGGACGAGTCTTTTTTGGTTTTGAAGCTCATAAGTTTTTGGTGGAGGTCTTGCATTTTGTTTTCCCAGTCTTCAAAGAACTCTTTTTGTGTGGACTCCTCCTTCTTCAGTTGGATTTCTTGGATTATTTTTTCGAGTTCGCTTCCTAAAGACTGTTTGGTGTTTAAGTCAATGCTCATTCCGTAGCTTTCTGCAAACTCAAAGTTCTTAATAATGATTTCAGCAAACTCAGTGTACTTTTGTCTCAAAGAGGCTATTTCAGGGTCTTCGTGGACAGTGGTTTCAGAAGTTGGTCCTTCAGAAGGGTAGACGTTTTCTTGGGGGTCTTCAGAAGTGAAGGGAGGATCTTGATTAGGTTCATTGTTTTGTGGAGGTTCTTGGACTGACTCTTCTTTAAGGGCTTCTGAACTATCTTGAGAGTGTTCTTCTGAGTACTCCTCAACCTTGGCTTCTTCGGCCTTTTCAGTGTAAAACCCACTTTCCTTTAAAAACTTTTCTCTGTAAATTTCAATGTTGGGGTTGTCAAAGCAGAACCTAAAAGTTGAAGGGTTTTGGTAGCACTTGAGTCTGCCTTGCTTATCGTAAAGGGCTTCCCAAGGAGAGGTCACAGGTGCTTTGCTGCACTCTTCAGCTATCCAAAGGTACTCTTTGTGTTTGACCGGGTCGATTCCTAGTTTCTCAGCGATTTCTTGAATGTTGAGTTGGGTGTTTTTTAAGTACTCAGTTATGCACAAATTAGTGTCTTTAAGCTGGATGTTTTTTGCAAGGGGTTGGTAGCCTTCAGCACTTACAAACAACTGATAGTTCCCCAAAGAAACTCTGGAGACAAAAGTTCCTACTTCCGCTTCTTCTGCAAAGTACACTTTGTTTGCTTCGTCACAAAGCTTCACTTCTGCTCCAGAAACAAAGGTTCTCTGGTGTGCATCTCTTAAGTTAAGCATGACTTCGCAGATGTTCGAAGGAAGCAACTCAACAGTCGTGTGGAAAGTAGAACTGAAGTCAGAGTACTCAGTAGCGTTGAAAACCTCCACAGTCGACTTGTAGTCTGAACCTTCAACCTCTATTTCGTAAGTGTTCAAACAGAGAGACGCGAAAAAGGCAGTTCCGGTGATATCAGTTGTGCAGCAAGTGGACTGGTTCTGCTTTTTAGAAGACAATGATATCCTAGAAGTGCGTCTACTGATGTTTTTGAAAGTAGCAGCAGACCGAGGACGCAGAGGCCCTGTGTAAGCACTGCGCGGTCTGGAAGTAGCAGGTGCTTGTATTTGGAGTTCTTTAGGCCTTACTTTGACCTTCATGTTGGGCAGGGGTTCTTTGGTGTCTTCCGAAACAACTTTGACTCCCAAACAAAAAGTGGGTAGGTACTCTGCCACCTCACTGATGATTTTGTTTACGTCTGGCCACTTTTGAGAAGTGAGCTTGGAGTGCAAAGTGCCTTTTCTAAGTCCTTTGTCAAAGTTAGCTACAACTTGGACTTCAAAAGCTCCTAGTCGCTGACTCATAGACAAGTCAGTTGCAGAGGAGATAGGTTTCAGAATGACTTTCACCACACTGTATTTAGACAACAAAGCACTTTTTATCAGTTGGGCGCACCTCAGGTACTTTTGGGGGTCATGCCTGGTGGTTCCAGAGTGCCTTTCGCAACCGTCGCAGTGTTCAATAGTTACTATGATTTCGTTCTTGCGAATGAAGTTATACTCCCTAAACTCTCTAAAAGCTACTACAGGTTTCTTCTGGTCCACGTTAGGAAACTCCCTCAGGGTAGTTTTTAAATTGGGGTTAGAATTTGGCTGAACTGACCTTTTTCGAATGGGGTAAGAACTTGGAGTGAGTCCTGAAACTGAGTAAGAGTACTTGATAGAAGCTACTTTGCCGTTTGGGAACCAAGGCATTGAGTGCAAAGTGGGCACGTACTTTCCAGGTTTCCTTTCAGTCATTTATAGCTGGGTTAATAATGGAACATACAACCAGACCTATTGTTGTAGGATCAAGTGCACTTGCAGTCAAGTACTCTGAAGGAGTGCTGATGTGCACTGACACCCTTGCCTCTTATGGGTCGCTTGCTAAGTTCAAGCAGGTGCCCCGCATGGCTGCTATCGGAGAAAACACCCTTGTGGGAGCTTCGGGAGAGTACTCAGACTTCCAAGAAATTGTCCGCATTCTCAGACAGAAAGAAGAAGAGGACTTTACCATGCACGACGGCGTGAGGATGACGCCTGGCCACTACGCCTCTTACTTGTCTTCAGTGTTGTACAACAAACGCAACAAGCAAAACCCACTCTACAACTCAGTGCTGATGGGAGGAATTCAGAGAGGAGAGACTTATTTAGCTTACCTCGACTTTTACGGAACCCACGTCTTAGGAGACTACGTGACCACTGGCATGGGGAGCCACCTTGCTAAGCCCATTTTGGCCAAAGAGTGGCGCGCAGACCTTAGTGAACAGGAGGCTAAAGCCCTTTTAGAAAAGTGCATGCGTGTCCTGTGGTACCGTGACGCTCGCGCTAGTGACCGAATTCAGTTCGCAAAAGTTACTCAACTAGGCATTACTTTTGAAGATCCCTACACAATGCAGAGCGAGTGGGGACTTGACTCTTACAGGATTTACAGTCTTAATCCTCTCTTCCCATACTAAGTAATTATCAATCAATAATATGCCGCCTAAACGCCAAGAAGACAAAAAGCATGAAGAAACTGCCGATGAAAGTAACTTGCCTAAAGCTCAGTTGTGGTTGGTGTTGGTGTCTCTCCACGAACACATAGCAATTCTTCAAAAGTACTTCAAACAACTTAACTTGAAAGTACTCACTAGAGAAGAACTCCTGAGTTACTGCACTGAAAAAGGACTTGAACAAACCCCTGAAAACTTAGCAAGTGCCTGCAAAGAAAAGCTCAGGGAAATAGAAACTCCTATAAGGAAAGAAAAGAAACCCGAAGACCCCCTTAGAATCGACTTAATTGTTCTTTTGAAAGGCTATCCTGGTTCTTACCAAGAGTTTAAACAGTTAGGCATTGACATCAACATGTGTCTTTACCTAAGACCTCCTAAGTCTTACTCCCAGCACAAGTACTTGGCAGAGCAAAAAGACGTCCCCACTTACCCAGAAGAGTTCCTTGCTTCACAAGAACTTGAAGACTGCTACTGGGAAATCCTGGAGTTCACTCCTCAAGAAAACATGGAAATGCCAGACCCCCAAGAAGAAGTTAAGGAAGAACCTAAAGCCAAGTCTAAACCAGGGAAAAAAACTGAAGAACCCAAGGAAGACGAACTGCCTCAAGACGACCCTAAATACCTTTTTTTACAGAAAATACTAGAAAAAATCAAGAGTGTCAGTGAAGAGTATATCAACTACTTAGAGTGGAAGTCCCAAGTAGAAGTTAAGGAATTTGCCCAGAAGTCCGAAAGCCAGAGTGTTAGTTACTACCAAAAAATACTGAGTGAAGGAGTAGATGACCCTAAGTTTGTGCTGGGCTGCATGGTTAAGCAAGTTTTACACAACAAAGAGACTTTTTCTTCTCAAAGCGAAGAACTTCTGAAAAGCTACTTCGAAGAGAAGTTTGAAGAACCAGGAAAAGCCTTAGGAATCGAAAACTCCATGACAATCCTAAACGAAGCTGACGATATTTGTAAACTTGCACACGGAAAAACCTTTGACTTGCAAGAAAGCATAGCTGAAGCAGAGTACGGTTTGCTGAAGTGTTTGGAGTTTGAAGAACTCAACCAACAACAAAAAGACCTAGAACCTCAGGAAAGAGGAGCTTACTACAACTCCCTTTACTCGTTTTCTAGTTTGCCAGTGCCAGAGTTCAAAAGGGCCCTGGTCTTAAAAGACTTTGAAGAAATGATGAAAGAAGTCCAACCCGAAAGAAACTGGGACTTTTCAGACAGAAGTTACGAAGAACAACTTAACTTCAGTTTGCTTTTGCAAGTCCTCAACAGGGAAATGCTGTTTGACCCAGAAGTGAAGTCTAAGTATATTAGCGACAAAAACGCCTTGCTTCTGGCAGTGTTCCACAAAACTCCTCCTGGCAGGATTCTCAGGAAGGCTTGGAGGGCTCCTTTAAAAACGGTTCCTTCTTTCCACCATTTTTTCCACTTAAAAGACAAACCAGTCAAGGAGTTGCTTAACGTGAGCTCTTCAAAGGCAGGAGTAGTCTATGAAAGAGTTAAGTCCATGTTTCCAGGAGACAACAGTGTGATTAAGGTTTGTGAGTACACAACTGGTCCTAAAGTAGCTAACTCAGAGCAGTTCAACTTTCCTAAGTTTAACTCTGTGATCTACAAGGAAGGGCTTCTGTTCGGAATTAAAGAAGGTCCTGAGTTTTGGGTTTACGACCACAAACAAAGAATCACCGTTGAAATGGGTGAAAAAGCCCACCTCAATATTGGCACTGAAGGCCTGGTGTTTAAGATGTTTGGAAGTGGAGAAATACTTCAGGAAAGAGTTGGAGATACTCAAGAGTGCAACCGAGTAGTTATTGGAATGGGAAATATCATTAGGTACATGAAGGACGGAACCACCCAAATCTACATGGCTAACGGAGACACTTCTGTACTAACTAAGGAAAAGCTCTGGGTAACCACAAACATGAAGGGACTCAGAACAGCTAAACGGACCCAAGACAACGTAATTTATGGACTTCCAGCCTTAAAAGTCAATGAGTACACTGACCCAGAGTCACTTGCAGTAGTTAAAGTCAGAGAAGACCTTCTCATGAAGATTAAGTACCAAGACCAGTCTACCGCAGTGCACTTCCCCGACGGTACTTGCATCCACACCTCCTCTGACGGAAACATAGTGCATATTACAGCTGAGGGCTTTGCTAGTCTGCGGTTCCATAAAGACAAACTTAAAGCTAGACAAAAGACTGTGATAGGACTGGGGTCCACCGACTCCACATTGGGTGCAGACGACGTTATGCTCAGGTCCCACGACGGATTTGTAGTAGAGGCACTTTTGCCAGACGGCAGTAAGGTAAAAACTTTTAACCAAGTGCAAGAACTAGAAGGAGTGGATGAGTACCTAAGTGCACAAGTAAGTTTGCTGCACAGCTTTTCTGGAGGGGTTCTAAAGGTGACTAGTGAAGGAGAAGTGGTTTTGGTGACTCCTCCTACTCGACTTAGGCTTGACTTAGAGGACTCGAACGCTCACTTTTACGAACTGTTTACAGTGTCTGAAGAGAGGAGTTCTGGAGTTTACTCGGCTGACTGCAGAACTGGCAAAGTGTGGACTAAGGACAACGAAGGGAACTACTTCGAAGTAAACGCTGCAGGCAAAGGAAAAGAAAACTTAGCAGTGAGTCTGAACATGGAGGAAGAAGAAATAAACTCTCCAGAAGTTTCAGAAGGAGAGTACTTAGACGAGGAGTGCAAGTTTTTGCCTCCCCCAGACACTGTTTGCCCTCCTAGACTTTTTGTGATTAAAAACGAACAAATATTTGAATTCATGAGTTTTGAGCAACTAGAGTACTACTTCCACTTTAACCAAAAATACCACTTTGAAGAGGAACTTAGCTTCGGAAAAGTCCACACCTTTGTAAAGCCACTTACAGAACCATCTTCGGAGTTTTATTCGCACTACAAAATTCCCAACAGTGCAGCTCCTATGCTGCAAACTAAAGTTATAGAAAAAACTCCCAAGTCCAGTGCTTACGTTCTACGCAAACTAACTCAGTACCCAGACTTGACCCAAGAGAAAAAACAAACTTTCTTGCAAGACCTAGAAAACTACTTGAACTGGACTAAAGACTTCCAAGCCAAACAAGAAAGTTACTTAGTCCAGGACACCCGCAGCCAAGAACTCAAAGAACTTGAAGAAGAAATTCAAAAACAAATTCTTTTGGAAAAGGGCGAGTTTTCTAAAATAGAAACTAACGAAGCTGCTGAAGACTCCGAACCAGAAGCCTTTATTTCTTTGTCTGAAAACGAAGTTGAAATAGAACTGCCCAATCCCCTGAAAGATTCTTAATAATAATAAATGCAAAGGACATTTAACTCCAGTCTCGGGAAGTCGTACAGTGCCCAAAACATCCAAGACACCTTTAAAACTACTACTTTGCAAGAAGAAATCAAAACTACTATGAACCAGTTTGAACAAGAATTCTCACAGTTTTCTTCCCAAATGAAAAGGATCAGAGATACACCTACTCAGGAACAAATTATCCTCAAACAAAAACTCAACAAACTACGTGCTGAGAACCACACTAAACAACTCCAACTCCAAAAACTCCAAAACGAAGCAAACGCTTTTGAAATGTGCATTGAAGACGACAGCCTGAAGTCCCAGAAACAGTCCAGCCTAGAAGACCAGATTGAAGAAGCCCACTTGATGCTTGAAGAGTCGCTTGAAGAACAAGAAAGAATCCAAAACAAAAAAGCCCAACTCAAAAGCTCTGTGCTGGTCTGGAAAGAACGCTTGGACACCCTCAGAGAAGCCAACCGGAAAATCACCAAGATGCACAGAACTGCTTTGTTTTCTAAGAAAAACGCATTCAACACTTTAGTTCTGAGCCAGAACCAGGTAATCGAGTTCAAAGACAACATGGAAAAACGCAAAAAGGAGTTCTTGGACTCTTATTACAGTAAAAAAGAACTTTTAGATCAACAAACCCAAAAAATTAAAGATGCTATTGAAAGAATCAGTCAGCACAACCTAACAGCCAGAAAAACCCAGTTCCAAAAACAAGAGTTAGTTAAAACAGTTGAAACTGAGTACTTCAAAAACGAGGAAGAAAAACAAAAGCACACCAAACAAACTAACTTAATTCAGAAATACTTAGGAACTGTCGAACAACTCAATAGAGTTCTTGAAAGGCAAGGAAGACCCAGAATTGACAACTTGAGTTCAGAACACGAAAAAGCAATCAGCATGCACAAACACTTTCTGTACCTTGAAAACTCCTACGGCAACCAGTTCCAAGAACTCACTCTTGAGTTCCTCGAAAAACAAAAACAGTGTGACCAACTAAGCCAAGAACTAGACCAACTCAAAGAAGAAAACAAAGGAATCACACTGAAAGGAGGTCCTAAAACCTACAGCCAACTCAAAAATGCTCTGCAACAAGCTAAGGAACTTTGGGCCAAAAATCAGTCTGTCCAAGACACCGAGTTTCTATGCATTCGCTTGTACGCAGGAATGCTTAACTTAGGAAGCAGTTTAGTCAACACCCTAACTACTATAGAAAAGCAAGCCAGAGGGTTCGAAGGGAACCTTAAAAAAGTATTCCAAGAAACCAAAGAAGACATCCTCAACCTGCAAAAAGGCTTCTCTAAAAAAAGAAACCTTACTGTAACCGAAACCAGCAAACCCAGGCCTAAAAAGCCCTTTAACCTTGGAGTTTTTAAAACCCAAATGTTTGAGTCCAGAGAAAACCCGGAAAAGTTCGTCAACGAAGTAAAACCTTACTTTTCTCTGTCACAAGCTGAGCTCTACAGAGTCCACTTCAAAGTTAACAAGGACGAAGAAAAAGCTCAGACCTTTTCAGAGCTAGTTAAGGAATTCCCTACAGTGTGCTACTTCATAGACCTGACTTACCTTGAGAAGTACTTGGAGTCTGTCTCCGGCGAACTCTCTGTAAGCGAAATCTCAGAACTCCTTGAGTCTTCAAACGCAAGAATCCAGCAACAGTTCATAGTGCTTTACTCTTCACTGAAAGACTTAGTTGTTTGTTCTATGCAACAAAACCCTCCTCAAGAACCCTTCCTCAAAACCTCTTTTTCCGAACTAAGGGACCTCAAGAAAATTTTTTCTGACTCAAACCAACCAAGTGCCTCAACCATTGCAAACGTAAGCACCAAAATAATGCTCCAAGCTGAAAGAAACTCCAAGTACAGAACTATAGAACTCCAAAGTGCACCTAGCAAGTCCGAACAAAAACTAACTGAAGAAGAACTCATCATCAAAAGAATGAAGAACCTCCACCTGAATAACTCCAACAAAAGCATAGAACAAGAAAAAATCACTCCTAGCAGTGCCAAAACTGCTTCTTCTTCAATTCCTCCTTACTCACCCAAACAGGTCCTAAACGAAGTCCTCCACTACGACCGAAAGATGACTGAAATTCGGGGCAAAGAAGCCAAAGCCTCTTCTACAAACAAAGTTACTATTGAGAACGACACCATTAGTTTGAGGATGAACAAAAAACCCTGGACTGCTTCAAACAGACTCCGCAAAAAGGCTTCTAAAAAGCCAAAAAGTAATCTTTAGTTAAGAATATTGTCTAGTTCCTTGGATGTTTTCCCACTTGCTAATGAGTTGACTAATGGTTTCATTAACTGTTAAGTTGGACCTTGCAATCATTTTGAGTTCTTCTAAGTCAATGTTTTTGAACTCTTCGTTGAGTTCGAGTTTTTTGTTCAAGTAGTCAATTTTTTGTCTTAGGTTTTCGTTTTCTTCGTAGAGGTGTTTGGCGTCGTTTTGTTCTTTTTCAACTTCAGTTTGAAGTTTGGTGTTCTAAGTAAGTCTTACGCGTTCTTCCATAACTCTGTTGCGGAACTCCAAGTCTTTTAAGTCAGTTTCCATAGTTCTGCTGGCTTGGTTCATTTCTTGGAGTTGTCTCTCCATACTAAGTAGGCGTTACCTTTCCATTTTAGTTTTGACTTCTGCTATGTCGAAGGTGAACTTGTTCTTTTGGTCAACTAAGTTGTTGTTTTCAGATATCTTTTGTTTGAGTGCCTGCATGTGGAAGTGGGCATCCCTCCTAGCGTCTTCGACTTGTTGGTAGGCCACAGCTAGTTCTTTCTTTTCGCGTTGTTTAAGTCTGGCAGCCAAAAGGGTTTCTTGGTGGGTTTTTTCTTTTTCAAGTTCTAAGTTGAGGTCGTCAAGTTCGTTTTGGAGTTCTCTTTTTTCAGAGTTGATTTGGGTGCTGGACTTCTCTACTAAGTCTATTGAGTACTCCAGGGACTTTATTTTGTTGAGTAAGTTGTCTCTTTCGAGTTCCACTTCTTGTTTTTGCTGAGTCAAAGTGTTGAGTTTTTCGTGTCTGACTTGCAGGGTAGTTTGGTTCTTGAGGTCTTCTTGGAGTTGGATGTACTTTTCTTGCATTTCAATCATTTTGTTGTTTTGGTTCTCAAGTTCTTGGTTCTTTTCAGTTTCCATCTGGGCTAGTCTTTCTTCTAAGTTTTGGATTTGGTTGTTGATGCGGTCAATCTTTATTTTGGTTTCTCCAGCGTAGGTTTTGCACAGGTCTCTTTCTTTAGTGGCTTCTGCAAGTTTCTTGGAACAGTCTTCTTTTTCGTAAAGCATGTAACTGATGGCTTTTCTGTACTTCTCAGACTCTTCGTCGAACTCTTTGGTTTGGGTTTTCAAGTCAGACTCAATTTGGGAAACTTCCCACATGGCTTTTTCGTAGGTGCTTTTCAAGGACTGGTTACTTGACCCTAAGTCTTTGTTTTCTTCGTCCAAAGCTTGTATTTTTTCTTCGAGTTCTTTTTGGATTTTCGAGTACTTGCTTTTAAGTGCCCACATGTTTTCAGTCAGGGGCCCTGCTTCCATTCCTCCCATCATTTTGGACATTCTTTCCTTTTCCTTGTCTTTCTGCATTTTGATTTCCAACTCCAAAAAGTAAACTTGTTGTTGCAAGTTAGTGATGTACTCGTTTTCCAGTCCTTGGTCTGGAGGAGTCATTTCAGCCCTGGGTTGGCCTTGTTTCGAGTACTGTGAGTAGCCTTCTAGTTTCCTGTCCCTTGCAGGTGCTTTGTACACTTTAGTCGAACTCCTGAGCTGCTGGGTCGAAGGACGTTCTGGCTTTGACTTGTAGAAACTTGCACTCGTGTTGTGCATTCGGGAGTCCCTAGTTTGCGTTCTGTGGTCTGTGAAGGAAAACTCTTGCGGTTTGCTTTGACTAAAAGCTACGTGCGAGGCTCTTTGATTGTAACTTCTGCCAGAGTTGGACCCAAACCTTTCTCCGGTAACTGAAAAGTTAGGGCCTAGTTGGTTTTCGTAGTTCTGCAAGGCAGTGTAGGACATGTCATAACGTTCTTGCCCTCGCACTCTAGGGTGGGATTCCATTTTAAAATGCAAGTGGAAAAAGTAGTTTTGAGTTCAGACGCCTTCCGAGGCCTTTTAGGACACTGCTTTGTGACTGACCAAGAAGAGGTCCTGGGACTTTTGTTCGGGGACATGGAGGCTAAAACTGTGAGAATTTACGGGTGCTTGTCTCTGCAACGCAACTGCAAAGAAAAAGACAGAGTTGAAGTAGAAGACGTCCAGTTGTCCTCTGCTATGACAAGTGCGGAGGAACTCAGCAACACTCTGCAACAACAATGCACTCTTAAAGGTTGGTTCCACTCCCACCCCAACATCACTGTGTTTCCTTCCCATGTAGACATCCGCACCCAAGCCTACCTCCAAGCTTTAGGACCTGAGTTCTTGGGACTCATCATATCCTGTTTTTGCAGGGACTCCCAAAACGTATGAAATATGTAGCTAGAAAAGGTGTCTTTGATAGCTTTCCAATCCAAAGACAACCAAGCAGTTTCTATTCCTGTAGAAATAGCTTCTCCCACTGTACTTCTTAAGGCTCCCCCCAACATGACTATTCATGACTCCTACCACTACTTACTTGACGTGCAAAAAAACCTACTTACTGAAGAAAAAGAAGCTTACAACCAAGCTTCCCAGAACTCACACTTGCTTTCGAAGGTCTACAACGCTAGTCTTTTCAACTTAAGCATGTCCCGCATACTTGAGAAGTCCTTGATTCCTTTTTACGAGTTCATTCTGCACAAGCAACAAATGGACCAAATACTACTTGAACAACTCCAGCGAGAAAACGAGTTACTTGAACTCCAGTTAGCTTCCAAACAACGCTCTAATAGTTAAATGCTTACTTCTTTAGTGTTTTATTATAAATTTGTTCTCTAGCTTTGTAAAAAGCCTCCAAGTTATCACTAACATTTTGGTCTTTTAAAACGGTTGAAGTGGTTGTAGAGGAACTTTGCTTCATCATAACTTGCAGCCAAGCTTCAAAGTCACTTTGCATTCTTTTGCGTGAGTTTTCAAGCATTTTCTGGATGCCTTCAATTTCGCTTTTGAGGTCTCTGAGTTCAGCAACTCCTTTTCTGTAAGTGTCTTTTTGGGTTTCTAGTTCACTGCTTAGCTGTTGTTCTTTGGGGTGTTCTAAAGGAATGTTGTCTCCGTCAACCAGTCCTTGCAGGGCGTTTTCCCTCCTCAGTGTTTCTATTTCGTTTTTGATAGCTTCTATTCGGCCTCTGGAAGAGTTGATCACCTCAGTTAAGTTTTTGGCGTTTTGTATTTTGTCTTTGAGGAGTTGTTTGTTTTCTTCCATGGCTTGGTTTTTCCTGTAACTCCTTCTGAACACATCGAAGGCTTTGTTTCTGTCTTGGAGTTGTTCAAGTGACAGCTCAATGTTCGTGGGGGCCATCAGTCCCTGCTTGTTTTCTACCATGGACCTTTCTCTCATGCGTGCACTGCTGTCTACTGACCTCCTAGTTGGAGTTTCGGAAGCTTTGACTTCTTCAGTTGGCAAAGCCTTAGTTACTTTAGGAGGCGAAGTAGGCATTTCGGACTTGCTTTTGTTAAGATGACTCAGTAGTATGGCAATCTCGTTGTCTCTTTGCTGGACCAGTAGTCGGAGTCTTTCTACTTCCTCCGAACTCACATCGTCCACTGCTTTCCCTTTAGGCAAAGGCCTACTTTGGGTTTGCAGGTTATTGTACATTTTTTTGAAGTGGTAAAAGCACTCGTTTATCCGCAGAATGTCTGAAAGAACTAGTTTGGCTGAGGGGTCTCTGTTGTTGATGTACTCCTCCACCATCTTCGAGCACTCCTCTGACTCTTCAGGAGTGAGGTGGTCTTTTTGCTCGGAATCACCCTTCAGCATTTTGATTTCAGCTTTGAGTTCAGCGTTTTCTTGCTTCAGTCTTTTAATGATTAAAGCTGGGTCGATCTGTTCATTCTTAGTTGCGTCGTTCTTAATGCAGGCTACTCTTTGAGCAAACCTGCAAGTAGAAATGCTTTCGTCAATATCAGACTCTTCAGCACTTATAGTTGCAATCATAGCTGTTTTGCAGTTGCCTCCTAAAGAGTCCCTCAAAATAAGAGTCATAAAGGAGTTCCTGTAAGGCACAAAGGTTTGTTCTCCTTGTGACTTCTTCTGGAGACACACAATCACCTGTTCTAAAAAGTGCAAACTCACATTGATGTACCTAGCTTCTTTAAGTAGTACTCCGTCCACGTTGGTTTTGCCCACTCTTTCTGACCCTGCCAAGTCCACCAAGTGCAGTTTCGAAACTGTTTTCACATCACTTCCTATTTTTTGGGCTTCAATTTGGATAACAAACACGCAGTGTGAACGGGTAGACGCATCGTGTTTGGGAGTTTCTGCTACTACTCTGTTGGTGTCTCCAATGAAAAGCAAGTTAAGTGCGTCTTCTTCAGTGTCTGACCTGTGCACTGACAAGTTGTAAAGTGAAATGTTCCCAGCTTCGTCTTCTCGGTGAATGACTTTGGGCAGGTCTTGCAAGTTCCTGGTGCACTGACTGTCGTCCAGTAAGTCGTAGCCTTGGTCGTTGTATATTTCCAAGTACGAAATACTTACTTGGTAGTGAGTGTCGGTTCTTTTTCTCATTTCGGAGAAGATGTAAGAAACTGAACGCGGAATAAGACCTCTGTCTGCGTACCTTTCTGCTCCGCCGGTTATAGTAAATGTTTTGCCCGAGCCAGTTTGTCCGTATGCAAAAATAGTGCCGTTATACCCGTCAAGGACTGAATCTACAATGTTTTTAGCAACTTTGTCGAAAACGTTGTCTTGCTTGGCGGCCATAGTCAGTACATTGTCAAACTTGAAGTGGTAGTCTTCTTTCTTGTTATTAACATACTGGCGGGGGTCCTTTTTGGAAAGGTGAACCTCCACCTGGGAGTCCTCTTCACCCGTAACCAGTCCTTTGAAAGGCCTTTTAGTAGGCCTCACTCTTAAGTGAATTTGAATGTGTCCACTTTTCGACATAATTATGAGCAGAGTCCTTTACCTTATTTCGGGAAACGTAAGTCCTACCTAGGCAAACAAAGTGCGTGAGATTAACGAGTTAGTTCACCAAGAACTTCAAGCCTGCGGAGTCTCCTTGTCCCTCATGCCTTTGGACTTGAAAGAAATCCAGGGCACTCCAGAAGAAATTGTGGCTGAAAAGGTAAGGGAAGCCTCCAAACAAGTTTCAGGACCTGTTATTGTGGAAGACACTTGTCTTTGCTTCAATGCCTGGAAAGGACTTCCAGGACCTTACATGTAAAACTTACACAGAAAGTGGTTTAGAGAAGCTGTGGGAGCTGAAGGCCTCGTGAAAATGCTTAGTGAGTGGGAAGACAAAAGTGCTGTTGGTGAGTGCAGAATAGGCTTTGGAAAGCCTGGGTGTGAACCCAAGGTGTTCTTAGGGTCCGTAAATGGAACTATCAAAGGCCCTAGAGGGGACAACGGATTTGGGTGGGACCCTATTTTTGTTCCCGAAGGCCACGAGCAAACCTTTGCGGAGTTGCCTCCTGAAGTTAAGAACTCAATTTCACATAGAGGAAAGGCCATCCTTGCTTTTAAAAACTTCATTTCAAGCACTCCTGACTGGATAGAGTAGATAAATCATAATGCCATTTGAGTTATAAATTTGTAATGGGCACTTGTTGCAGCAATCAAAAGCCTTTTAACTATCAAGAATACGCCAAGAAGAAGATCAGAATTGCAATTGAACGTGGCCAGTTAGACAAGTTAAAGCAATACTTAAAAAGATTCTGCACTTCGGTTCAGAACAAACCAACTCTAGACATAAACGAAGAAATCATAAAGGTCCAAGGTGCAGGAATGAACGCTTTGGGACTTGCAATGTACTTAGATGAAACTGAGGCTTTCAAAGTTTTAGTAGAGCTGGGAGGCGCCAAGCTCTCAAAGATGAAACAAATGCTAGCTGAACAAGGAAACAACCCCATCTATGTGATATGCGAGCACGGCTTAATGAACATGCTCAAGTACTACTTACCTGTTTACATCTCTGGAGAAGACTCCAACGAAGAGTCGTTTCGGGAAGAAGACAGTGAAGAGTTGTCAATTTTCGCTAACCACCCCACAAAGTCAAGGACTCTCAACAACAAGTGGATGCTTTCAAACACTACTTTGACCCCCATAATGAAGGCTTGCGAACGCCAGAAGGTCGAAGTAGTTAAGTTTCTGCACGACTACTTCAGAGGGAAACCTGTTCCCAGAGAGTTTGACGTGCACCACGTAGACGAGTACACTGGAGAGAACTGTGCTTTGATTTCTTGCAAAACTGGAAATATGGAACTGATTAGACTGCTGTTTGAAAAGCTTAAATGTAATTTTAATTTGCACAACAAAAGAAGAGAAAGTGCCCTACAAATAGCAGCTGCAGCTTCCAAAAAACGCAAAACTACCAACTACCACTACTTGTTTCAGTACTTAGTAGAAGTAGTTACTATAGACATTAAGTACGAGTACGAAGAAACCCTTCTGCTCCTGGAAGACAAGTTCTTGATCCAGTACATGCAAGAAAAACTCAGTGAAGAAGGCGTTTTTGTGTACAAAAGTGAAATTGAAGAAAAGTACTCTTCCAGAAACATCCCTCCAAGAATTGTAGACCGCAGACTTGAAGAAAAACTCAGCAAGTACCCTGGTTCCAACTTCGTGTTCCGGGAAGTATTCAAGGAAGAACTTGAGCAGTCATACATCAGTTCTATTTCTGTTCCCAAAAGCAAAACTAAAAGTTTCTCAGTCATAAACATATGAATTAATTACTCTTGGAGATGCCCGTACACACTCGAAAGCACCTCGAAGCCATGGACTCGAGTGAACTCCTTTTTGTTTTGAGGGTCACTTGAAAGTTTAGCTAAGCAAACTGCAGAGTTCTTTCTCACTGGTCCTAGTTTTTCCTTAACTACCTGCACAAGGGGTTCAATAAGGGACTTCATTTTGTGTTTGGTTCCAGGACAGTGGTCTGCTACTCTACCCAAGCACAAAGCTAAGTTGCCGACTCTCTGGTCTCCTTTGTTTTCTCGCAAGTAAACTCCTAGTTCCTCCAATGCAACTTTAATTAGTTGTTCCAAAGGAACTTCTCTGGCAAAAGCAAGGTTTGAAGCTCCTGCAGTGTATATTTTAATTGTTGTGTCTCTTTCTGTAGTTAAGCCCATAAAAAGCACTTCTTTGAGTTGGACGTCCCTAGAAAGGCTCTCTGCCAGTTGGGGATTCGAAACTAGTATTCTGAACAAAAGCAAAAAGCCCCTTTGTGTGACAGTTTTGGTCGAAGTTTTAAGAGAAAGGACTCTTTTGATCCCGTAAAGCATTCTTTGATAGAAGTGCTGCAGAAGGTTTGTGTCTGTGGGGTTGGTTGAAATGTTTATGAGGAACCCTAAACTTCTCTCAACTTCGAAAGAACGGTCTCCAGTGTTCACTACGTCAATTATCCTGTGGACGAGTTCCCCGTTCTGCAGCAAAAGCGTTTTGACTTTAATCTCTGAAGACATGTTGCAAAGTAACCCCAACGCCTCAATAAAGCCTTCTTCCGACTTCAAAAAGCCATTGAGAATTTCTGAGAACTCTGCCCAGTTGTGTCTTATGATTGCTTTGATGTTTCCTGGGTTGGGTTTCCTTTCGTAGGCACTTTTGTACTTACTCAAACAAAGGTTCGACAAAAGAGGCATCAAGTGCTTCCGAATGCTTTCTTTGCTTGAAGCAAACAAGTCAAACACGGCTTTGCAAAACTTAATTCCTTTAGTGCAGGCAGAATGCTTCACAAGTTCTTCTCTCACGTGCTGGTTCTCAACTGCCAGTGAAAGCAACTTAACAATCCTAGTAACCCACTCTTCATCTTCTGAGTAACTGTGGATGGCTTCCACTAAGGTCACTGCTCCTATGCGTTTTTTGTCGTAAACTTTCCCAAGCAAGGGCTGCACTCTTGGATAGTTCTTTTCGTCACCACATAGGTACTCAAGTACTTTAAGGGCTTCGGAATCTTTGGACTCAGTTATCCTTTTGAACAAAACTAAGTACCCCCCTGCTTGCTTGAACCCAGTGATTTTTTGCTGAGTGTCTAGTTGACTTATTATTTCAGAGGCTGAATGTATTTCTTCTATTTTGACTTCTTCTAAACTCTGGCCACTTTCCTGGGCTTCTTGTTTGGTTCTGTCAAGAAGTGTTTCGATCTGGGAGTCGTGCTTTAAGTCAAGTGCTTGGGAAAGGTCCTTTACTGCATCTGCAAGGTTGCCCTGGAGTCTTTGGGCTTCTCCTCTCCGAATCAAGGCTTTGAAGCACAAGTCCTTGCTTTTTTCGTAACCTTCTTCAAACACTTCGCAGTACTCAAGGACTCTGCTGCAGTTCGAAACAGCCCCTTCGTAGTCCTCCAACTTGATTTTGGCAATAGCACAGTTGGTGTACAGAATCATCCAGTCCTTTTTGACTTCTACAGCTGCTTCGTACTTCTTAAGTGCGTTTCTGAACTTTCCTTGTTTGAAGTAGTCATTTCCTTCGTTTTTGAGTTTGGTGGCTGTTTTAAGGTCTTCTCTGCGTTTTTCAGTGCGTTCTTTAATGTCTCTTTCGAGTTCCTTGAAGTTAGGGTCGTTTTCAGGAGGCACGAAGTCCATAGTTTCTTCTTCTTCGTCGTCGTCTTCGAAGTAGTCCCACTTTTTGTAGTTGTTTGAAACTTTGGAGTGCAGCATCGCTTGTGTTTTTTTCCAGTTCTCCCACTTCCGCTTGCGTTCTGCCTTGAGTTCTCTTTCCTTTTTGAACTCCTCAACTTTCCTCATCAACTCGTTCCGCCGTTCTTCTGCCAGGATGCACCTGCCTCCGCACACGTAGCAGAGTTCCCGTTCGTAGTCAAACTCTCGGAAACACAACTTGCAGAAGCAAACGTAAGTGTCGAACTTCTCTCCCTTTCCAGGCCTTCCCCTTAGTTTGGCTTCTTCTTCGGCTTTTTTCCTTTCTTCTTCTTCGCGTTTCTTCACTTCAGCAATCTTTTTGCGTTGTTCTTCTCGTTGGACGCTTTTTTCAATGTCTGTTTTGCCCTTAACAAGTGCGTCAACTTCGTTTGCAACCCAGTCTACTTCTGCCAAAAACTCTTCTGCTTCTCTGTCCATTTGCAACTATTATTACATTTCCTGAACTCTCGTTATTAAATGAATGAGGCCCAGTCAGTTAAAAGTAACCCTTCAAGCAAGGCTTCCCAATTCACTATGATCAGCCGAATCTTCAGTTCAAAGAACTCTTTGTCTACACTTGGCACAAACTACTCAAGAACTTCAATACCTTCGGAGGTTCTCGAAGCTTTGGAGCAAAAACTCATCATTGACGAGTACGGCTACACTGACATCAAATGCAACAACTGCAAGCTTTATTTAACCTTTGAAGAAATTCTGGCTTTGTGCGTTCCTTTGAACTCAGAAGGAAAACCTATTATAGACGTTAACTCGCTAGACTTCCAGCAGTTAGGTCTAATCTGTCTTAAGTGCTACGCTGATCTGGTCAGAAGACGTTCTAGACTTGGCTCCCAAAAAGGCGAAAACAATAGCAGAGCCATTTCAGCTCCCAACAAAAACACTCCTAAATCTGCTTATGAACCTAAGAAGGAAGAAACTGCCTCTAGAAACACTTCGCCTTTGCCTCAGTTAAAACCAAGACCTCCTGCAATTCGTAGAGCGTCCAACAAACCCAACTACAAAAAGTACCCACTCAACTACGCAAAGACCTCTTACAAGAACTCAGCCTACTTTTCAGAAGGTCGCAGGAACCCCGTCAAGTTTTACGAAAACTTAAAGAAAACTAATTAACACCTAAGATATTTCTTATAAATGGGAAATTTACCTAGCGGAGGAGGAGACCAGCAAGGAAATGAAAACAGAAAAGAAGAATTCAAAAAGAGACAACAAGAACAGCGCATGCCTGCCCGAGTAGGGCGCAAAAAGAAGAAGAGAGGAATCGAACGGGGTGCCCAACTACCTACTGTGACTCCCTCTTCAAAGTGCCGCCTGAGACAGCTGAGGCTGGAAAGGATCAAAGACTACATGCTGCTTGAACAGGAGTTCATCAAGAACCAAGAGATCCTCAAACCCACTGCTCAGCGCAAGGAAGAAGAGCGCGAAAAAGTTGACGAACTCCGTGGGTCTCCATTGGTCGTCGGGAACCTTGAAGAGTTCATTGACGAAAACCACGCTATTGTTTCGACTTCAGTAGGCCCAGAGTACTACGTGTGCGTTCTTTCTATTGTAGACAAAGACGCCCTTGAACCAGGGTCAAGTGTCTTGCTGCACAACAAGGCCCTTAGTGTCGTGGGCATTTTGCAAGATGAAGCTGACCCAATGCTGAGTGTAATGAAGGTAGAAAAAGCTCCTCTGGAGAGTTACGCAGACGTAGGAGGTCTTGAAAGCCAAATTCAGGAAATCAAAGAAGCAGTGGAACTTCCCCTGACTCACCCTGAGTTGTACGAAGACATAGGAATCAAACCTCCTAAAGGAGTGATTCTCTACGGAGAACCCGGCACAGGAAAGACCCTTCTTGCCAAAGCAGTTGCTAACGAAACATCTGCAACTTTCCTGCGAGTAACTGGTTCGGAGTTGATTCAAAAGTACTTAGGAGAAGGCCCTAAACTGGTTAGAGAACTCTTCAAAATGGCAGAAGAGCACGCTCCCTCAATAGTCTTTATTGACGAAATTGACGCAGTAGGCACAAAGAGGTACGAGTCCAACTCAGGCGGAGAAAGAGAAGTCCAAAGAACCATGCTGGAACTACTTAACCAACTCGACGGGTTTGACGCAAGAACAGACGTCAAAGTGATTTTAGCCACGAACCGAATTGAAACCTTGGACCCTGCACTGATCCGTCCAGGGAGGATCGACAGAAAAATCGAGTTCACTTTGCCAGAAATCAAAACCAAAAGGAAAATTTTCCAAATCCACACTGGGAAGATGTCTTTGGCCAACGACGTGGACTTGGAAGAGTTCATCATGGCCAAAGACGAACTAAGTGGCGCAGACATCAAGGCAATGTGCTCTGAAGCAGGTCTTTTGGCTTTGAGGGAACGCAGAATGCAAGTTACCCAGGAAGACTTCCGCAAGTCCAAAGAAAAAACCCTATACAAGAAGAAAGGAAACGTGCCTGAAGGCCTATATCTTTAACTAAATAGAGTTGCCAACCACTGCTAATAAAAATGCGAGGCTTAGCACATGTACTTCGGAGAAATGCCAGCATGAGTGTAAGAGAAGCCATCAATTCAGCTATGGACGAAGAGTTAGCCCGCGACCCCGACGTTTTCTTGATTGGGGAAGAAGTAGGCTTGTACCAGGGAGCTTACAAAGTCTCCAAAGGGCTTCTTGAGAAATACGGACCAGAAAGAATCTGGGACACTCCTATAAGCGAGGCAGGATTCACAGGGCTTTCTGTGGGTGCTGCCTTAGCTGGTCTGAAACCTATCCAAGAATTCATGACTTTCAACTTCGCAATGCAGGCCATTGACCAAATTGTGAATTCCTCTGCAAAAATCAGGTACATGAGTGGAGGTCGTCTTTCTGGAAGTGTGGTTTTCAGGGGCATAAACGGCCCTGCTGCTGGAGTGAGTTCCCAGCACTCCCAGGACTACGCAGCTTGGTATTCCCAAGTCCCTGGATTAATAGTTCTCAGTCCTTACGACTCTGAAGACGCAAAGGGACTCCTAAAAACTGCCATTCGAGACCCCAACCCTGTGGTTTTCCTTGAAAACGAGTTAATGTACGGCAAAGAATTTGAAGTGAGTGACGAAGTTCAGGACAAAGAGTTCTTGGTCCCCATAGGCAAGGCCAAGGTAATACGTGAAGGAAACGACGTAACTATAGTGGCTTACTCAAGGATGGTGGGAGTTGCAATGGAGGCTGCAGAGTCACTTGCTAAAGAAAACATTAACTGTGAAGTCATTAACTTGCGCTCTATAAAACCACTTGACACCCAAACTGTGATTGACTCTGTGAAAAAGACAAACCGAGTAGTTGCAGTTGAAGACGGATGGCCTATGTGTGGAATTGGTGCTGAAATAGCAGGCCTTATGATGGAAAGTGAAGCCTTTGACTACCTAGACGCTCCCCTCGAGAGACTGACAGCGGCAGAGGTGCCGATGCCTTACTCCGAACCCCTAGAAAGGATTTCAACTCCCAGACCCCAAAATGTAGTTAATGCTGTGAAGAGGGTTTGTTATAAAGCTTAATTTGATTTAAGAGCTTGAAGCTGTGTCTTCAAACTTTGGATGAAATTTGGTGTTAAACGAGGCTTCAGAGGAAGGTCCACAGGAACCTCTTTTTCTAGGCGTTGTTTGAACTCTTCGACTTCCCTGTCTAAGTCAGGAGACACTTCTCTAGACTGAGAAGAACCCACAGTAGAGACCTCTGACCTAGTTAGTTTCTTTTTGTTCTTTCGTTTTGGTTTCTTTTTGGACTTGTTTTGTGTGATGTAAGAAACTAAGTCGTCAAGAGGAACAACTTCATCCTGGGAGTTGTCTCTAGACCCTTGTTCAAACAAACTAAGGGTTTTGGCGTTGCTTTCAAAGGGTTTGTCGTTTTTGATTTGTGTTTCCATTGAAATGAGGTTACTGGTGACATAGTGTTTGGGGTTTTGGGACTTAACTGTTTCTAGCATTTCTTGGTTCTCTTTAATGATTTTTTCTATGAAAAGGTTTTTGTGCATAGTTTCGAAGCTGCACTCACTGAACTCAAAAAGTTTCTTAGCAAGTTTAGCTGTTTCGTGTGCAGCGTTCATGAGTGTGTGCCAAGCTTCAGTCAAGCACTGCACTTGCAAAAGCACTCGTTTCCCTTTTAAATCCTTCAGTTCTTCTTTCAGTGCTTCCACGAAAGTATCTGTGCATTTGTAAAGTCCGTGGAACAAGTGCACTCCCAAGCCCCTCTGCATTACCTCTGAAATCTTCTTTTGGAGTTCTTGGGAGTAGTTGCTGTCTATTGTCAAGTTAAAAACAGGAAAGCTATCCAGTGGATTTTTGGACTTAAGTCTTTTTTCTTTACGAGTTGAAAAGTCGCTGTGGTACTTGCTGTAGATCTCTGTGATGCCCTGGAGCACTTCGAGTTTTGTGTTTTTAGTTTCTTTGTTCCTAAGTCCTTTAGGGAGTCCCCCAGGGCAAAATACTTCAGGTTCTTCAAACACTCCTGGGAACTTCTTGGAAACTTTACTCACTTGTTTTTCCATTTATTGATTATGCTTGGTAGCTTTGGTTTGATCTCGTCTTGGCTTCCCAGTGCCCAAAACTTTCGTTGTAACTTTTAGTTCTGCTCACTGACTCCTGAATCCGCTCAAAAGCTTTTCTGCGGAAGTACAAAAAGTTCTGGGGAGCTTCTCTTTTAGGACTAAGTTTTTTGATGATCAGTTTGCTCGGAGACCCGGTTCTTGCTGGACTCTTCAAGCTATGAGGTTTTGCAGGAGTTTTGGACCGCGTAATCGGTTTCCTGTCTAGACTGGTTGAAACTTGTTGCCTTTTAGCAGAAAAAGACTTGTCAAAGTCTAAAGACGAAGGTTTGCTGATTGGAGTTGACACTTTATCCTGTATTTGTCTGGAGTAGTTAGGTTTTCTAGGCAGGGTTCTTTCTTTTTTGGTTTGTCCACTGAAATCCAGACTGTTTTTGGCATCTTCAATTATTAGTTGTCTTTCCTGTTTCGCTTTGAGTCTAGAAGACTCGAACTCAAGTCTTTTGCAGAGCATTTCTTTAGTGTTGTGGTAAGAAAAGGAACTCATGAAGTTATCTTTGGAAATGTAAAGTACTTCTGAGAAGTTAGAAAGAGACACACAGGACTGTTGGCGGTGTTCCAAGTCCTGCACAACTTCTTCTCCTCCCAAGATTTCGTTTTTGCCCTTGATCACCAATTGAATTTCTTTAGTGAAGTTTTTTTGTCGAATATTTCTGAGTTTCATGAAAGACAAGTTCTTGATTTTTTGTTCCAAACTTCCGTTGCAACTCGGGTTGTTTATAACGTTCCTTTTTTCTGTGACTTGCTTCGAAATTCTGAATTCTCCGTTTTTGACGAAGTACACGTTTTTAACTTTGTCGCCTTCTTTGTAAAGGCACTGGTTCTTACTCAACACTAGTGACTTGAAGTTGTAACTGAGTTTGTGCACGGCAATTCTTGTCCAGTTTTTGAAGTAACTCAAAGAGTACAAGAACTCTATTTTTTCGTTTACCTTTTTTTCAGAAATGCTGCCCAAAATCCTTCTGAAGTCTGACTTTTTCAGCACTGCCAACAAACAGTTTTCTTTGGCTCTAATAGTTGCAGCTCTTGGTTTGTCACTTAAAAGTGCAAACTCTCCAAAGTGGGCTCCTGCTTTGAGTTCAGTAACTTCTTGGAGTTGTTCTAGTTCTATTTCAACACTCTCTGAACCCTCGTAGTTTTTGGCCATTTCCATGACCATCTGGCGTTCTCTTTCAAGTTCGCTTTGGAAGATTTGGGATATTTTGCTTTCTTGTTGTTCAATGCTAGTCATGTGTTCTTCGTTGGACTTGGTGTCTTTTTGTTTGTAAGACTCAAGCACTTTCACCACTTCTTTCGTTAAAAACTTGCCTTTCCTTCTTTGTTTGTTTTTTGGAGTAATGAAAAGCTCCTCTTCATCTCCGGACTCCTCTGAGTCTGACTTTAGTGTTGGAAGTGTTGACTTCTGCTCCCTGGGGTTCCTGATTTGCTTCATTTCTGAGGGATTAAGTACAACTGCCTTCTTAGTAGGCAGTAACACCCCCACCCTGCCCCTCAAAAGAATGTAAAACTTGTCTCCTTTTTCTCCGAAGTTGATTATGTTTGAGCCTGCTTTGTAACTTTCTAAGTGCATTACTTGGCAGCAAGCCCTGTGAATCTCGTTAGTTTTTTCTTCATCTCTGATTTTCTTGAAAAAGCTTATTTCACTTGTATTCTCTAGCAGAGAACTTATGTCTTGGGAGTTCCTTAACTTAGGTGGAATTTGCAAAACCTGGATTACAGAGTTAATTGACTGCATTAAATATTATGGTAATTATATCTAATTGTGTTATGAAAAACTATGGAACACTCCTCTAGAGTTCTCAAGTTTTTTGCGGGCCTTCAGAAGGAAGTTGGGCGGAGCTCCTCTTCTCATAGCCCCTTTGTACAGGGCTTGCAAGTGCTTTTGCTTCTTCCTGGAGTTTTGGGGTTCATGTTTAGTTTTAGCAACTCCAATTATCTCTTGCAGAGCAGGCGACAGTGCTTTAAGGGTGCTTTTAACCTTTTTGGGTTTTCTTTGCTTGGTGGCAGAGAGCTTCTCAGGGCTGGTTTTCTTGGTAATTGGAGTGTAAGACCTGAATTTTGCCTGAGAATTTACTTTGGGAAGTTTGGACGCTGAAGCCGAAACCTCTTCAATTCTTGACTTGGACAGGAAACGCTTTTCCATAGAGGTATCGGTTTCCAAACTTGACTTTGCCAGTTCAGTCACAGTCTGTCTTCTTTCCCTGTTTTTAAGTTGTAAGTTCTCGAATTCTTGTCTTTGGATGAAGTGACTCTTGGTGTTGTGGTAGGATATCCGATTCAAAAAGTCCTAACTAGAAATTACGTTTTTCGAAATGAAAAAAACTTCTGAAGTCTGTGAAAAGCAAGTGCACGTTTGTTCTCGTTTTGTTTTTTCAGACATAACTTCGTCTGCACCCAGCATTTCGTTTTTCCCCTTAATCACTAAGTGCAGTTCTTTGTGTGAAAGCTTTTTCCTCAGGTTGTTGAACCTGAAGTAAGACCCAAGTTTGGAGTCTTGGTAAAACAAGCTACTTTTGCCCTTAGTAATCTCAATGAGTTGTTTTTCTTCCTTCAAACTTTTAGAAATCTAATTACCACTTACCCTGAACTCCCCTTCCTTCACAAAGTAAACGTACTCCACCGGGTCCCCTTCTCTGTACAAAACTTGGTTCTTTCTGAGAACTTTACTTTTGAAATAGTAACTCAGCTTAGTCAAAGCAATCCTCGTCCACCCCTCGAAAAAAGGCAACGAGTAGAAAAACTCTATTTTGTCTCTGAGCCTTTTCTGGGAAATATTTCCCAAAATCCTTTTGAAGTCGCTTTTACAAAGAACTGCAAAAAAGCAGTTTTCCTTTGCCTTAATAGTAGCTGCTCTGGGTTTTTCGTTCAATAAAGCAAACTCCCCGAAAGAAGCCCCTTCTCCCAGCTCAGCAACCTCATTTAGTTGCTCCAGTTCAATCTCAAATTCTTCTTCCCCTTCAAATTGCTTAGCAAGTTCCAGGATCTGCTTCCTTTCTTTGTCCAGTTCGTTCTCAAAAAGCCCAGAAACCTTTTTCTCGTAGTCTTCACTCTTTTCTTCCTGAGTTTCTTTGGTCTCTCTATAGGAATTAAGCACCTTGGTTATTTCAGAGGTCAGCACAGCTCCCCTCCTGCGCTGTCTGGTTGGTTGTGTGTAAAATATTTCTTCTTCACTCTCAGAAGAATCCTCTTCAGACTTCAAATTGGGCTGCCTCTGATTCATCTTCTGCTTTTGTTGTCTTTTTAACTTCTTAATTTCGGATGCATTTACAACAATTGACTTTTTGGAAGGTATCATCACACTCACTTTCCCTTTGAGAATTATGTAAAACTTATCTCCTTTGTCTCCGAAGTCAAACACCACCTGTTCTTTGTTGCACTTTTCTAAAGTCATTACCTTGCAACACAGTTGGTGAATTTTATCATCTAGTTCTTCTTCTCTCAGCTTCTTGAAAAATTGGTTGTTTTTAGTAGCTTCCAGAAGTACTTGCAGGTCGTGTTTGTTTCTCATTTTGCAGGGAATCTGGAGTGCTTGTATGACTTTGCTTAAATTTATCATTATTTTAATCGCCAACTAAATACCTTACAGTTAGCCATAAGGGTGATTATGAGCATTTAAATTTTTGTAGTTAGAAGTTTCGGGACACAATGAAGCTTCTTTGATACTAGTTCTTTTTTGACTGAACCTGAAATCAAACGGAACTTGGCTTCTCTTTTCTTCGCGTGGACTTATCATGTACTTATTGATCCTGCTTGGAGTTCTGCTTTTCAAGTGCTGAGGCAACCTGAAACCCGGGCTTTTTGCAGTCGATACTTTTTTGGGGGAAATGCTGTAGTCGAAACTCCTAGAAGCCTTGTTCTTGACTTTAGTTGATATCTCTCTTGAGTTATTTTTGCTTAAGTACGAATTTTCTCTTATAGGACTGTTGATAATTAGCTCCAATTTGAATGCACTGGTGCTTTGCTTGTCCAGGTACTTCAAGGGACTAGGCTGACTTAGTTTTGCCTTTTCAACGTAAGTTTGTTTTTTTTCTCGAGAGTTTAACCGGCTGGACTCGATGTTTTGCTTTTTCCTGAGTTGGACTATGTTTTCGCTGTTCAGCACCCTGTTCAAGAATTCCTACTTAGAACTTACTTCTTTGGATATATAAAGCACTTCTGCTTCTTTCGAAAAACAAACACACGACTGGTTGCGTTTTAAGTGGTCATTGATGATTTCTTCTAAGCCTAAAATTTCATTTTGGCCCTTTATTACTAGATGCAGTTCTTTGTACTTACTTTCCTTTCTGGTGTTTTTTAGTCTCATAGTTGGCTTGTTGAATCCTGAGTCTGGACCTTTTACTACCTCTCTTTCTTGCTTGAGTCTTTTGTAAATCTAAGTTAAACTTACTTTGAACTCCCCTTCCTTGACGAAGTAGACGTTTCCCACGTTTTCGTTTTGTCTGAACAAATGGTGATTTTTTCTCAGAACCTCGGTGTGGAAGTAGTAGCTTAGTTTAGTAATTCCTGTCCTACTCCACCCTTTAAAAAAGGGGTGGGAATACAAATACTCCACTTTCTCAGTTATCTCTTTTTCTGCAATTGAGCCCAAAATTCTTCTAAACTCAAACTTGTTCAGCACTGCAAAGTGACAGGCTGTCTTAGCTACTATAGTGGCAGACCTGGGCTTGTCGTTAAGCAAAGCAAACTCCCCAAAGGAAGACCCAGCCCCAAATTCTGCAACTTCCTTCATTTCTTGAATGAAATTGTTGCTTTCTTCCGCGTAGTGCTTCTCAAAGTCAACAAAAAACTTATCTTCACTATCAATTTCCTGTTTAAACAGCTTTGTGAGCCTTTTATGCTCGTTATCAGCCTTGGTTTGCTTTTTAGGAACTTCTTTTTCCTTGAGTGTATTGTGGAAGTCTTCTAAAATACTAGCAATGCTTTTCGGAATCACAACAGCTTTTCTGCGCAGTGGTGGAGTTTTCACTGAGTATTCTCCTTCAGAGGGCGTTTCTTCATCTTCGGTTCCGTTAATTCTAAATTCATTTTTGGGTTCTTTTTCTGGTTCTTTTTTTTGCTCTTCTTGGTCAACTATTTTCTTAGTAGGCACAAACACTCCTACTTTCCCCTCCAGAATGATATAGAACTTGTCTCCTATTTCTCCGAACTCAAATACTGTGGACCCCTTTTGTGCTGTTTCTAAGCTCATCACTTTGCAGCATTCTCTGTGAATATCGTCATTCTTTCTCTCTTCTTTTATCCTTTTGAAAAAGTTTATTTCCTTTGTGACTTCAAGCAAAATAGTGTAGTCAAAGTTCTTCCTCCGCGACTTGGGAATTTGCAAAACTTGAACTATCATGCTTAACGACCTTTCCATCTAATATTATTACGCATAATTATAACTACTTCAAGTAACTAAAAGCCTATTGTCATAAGCATTATGCCTCATAAATCCATGAATAACGCTGCTGTTATCCTGACTGAAAATGTCCAAAGAATCTATTTTAGAAATAAATCTTGAAAAACCCTAACACACTTAGTTTTTCCATAGTAAGAATTGCTGATTAAAGGCTTGAAGGCCAGGCTATTCAGCAATTCCACAAAGCCTCTATACTGATTCATACTAATAAAGCCTAAAGAGTCTATCTCTAACCTTAACACTACTAAAGTACTGTTCAGTAAATTCAGAGGCTGACTCTTAAGTTTATGATCTTAATGCATTAGTATTATCCATTACTTAGAGTATTTAAGTTGTCTGTTTATGTCATAGAAGCACCCAGCAATGCCTCCTCTGTACTCAACTGACTTCTTCATCTTGAATGATTTTTGGCCTTTGTTGATTCCTTGTCTGTAGTTCGTGAGCACCCCTTCCTGGAAACTTTTTAGTGATCTATTCCAGTTGGGAATGTGCAGTAGAAACTTAGCTAGGTCTAGGTTCATTTCATGAATTCTGAACCCAAATAACTGAGTCTCTAGGTGATTTCCCATTTCGCTTTCTTGAGTCTCTTCAAAGGTGTCACTGGGTGTTCTTTTCTGAGGGAGTTTGACTTCTTCGTTGAGTTCTTCTTGAGTCATTCTGATTCTTTTGCAGGGCTTTTCTGGACTGAGTTCGTACCAGTTTTCTTCCTTGTGAAAACGATGAAGTATGTGCCCCAGTTCATGTATCAGAGTGCTTTCAAATGAAATCTTCAATATTGCCCGTTTATTCTCATTAGCTTGTATTCTGTAATCGTATTCTTTCGTCAGAATCACATGATTACCCAGCACAGAGATTCCTTGCACTCCTTCTGGTAGTTCATCACAAAAGTAAGAGTTTTCTCTCAAGTTCTGCAAAACTTCAGCAACTCTTGCTCGTTTCAGTTCCCTAATGTTTTTCAGTGCAGTTTTGAATGCCTTAGTCCTAATTACCTCAGCTAAGAATTCAAACATTTCAGGAGGTATTCTCCCTAATGACTCTACAGGTAGATTAATATAGGGTTTGAAATCGCACCTCATGTCATGTAAAATCGCAGTAACCCAGAAAGAAAGCACTATTCTTCTTTTGATTTCTGCTTCTCCTGTAGTCTCATTTAACTCACCTATCAGAGACCTTCTCTGTATTCTTCCCATGTAAAGGCTCAAAGTACGACTGATTTGCACCTCTTCTCTTTGGAAGTACTCAAAATCTTCATTGATTATTTGGCTGTTCTTGTACACAGCCAGAAATGCTAGTACTTTGATTGCATTATCCCTTTCGAGTATTCTGAGTCCCTTGTAATTCTTGGGGACTTTGGATAGACCAAGTGACTTTTTGAGTCTATCCACTTCCTGATTAAACACTCCTAGAGTCTCTTCATTCATGTCATTGTTGAATAGTCTCTGGAGTGCACAAATGTACTGAGTGAACGAGTCTTTGCACACCTCTGAGTCTAATGCAAGTACTGGGTTACTTTCCATTTATATAAAGACTAAAGGTAGACAATATGAGTTTGATTGCTTGTATGTAGAAGCTAAAATACTGAATGAAGAGCTATGCTAATACAGTCTTTTATTGCTAGGGTTCTTAAATCCAAGCTTAAAGCATTGACACTGTAATAACTTACATGCTTTAGAATTAAACTCAAAGTTAAGAAAGTTTTGCAATGAGTTGTTATTGTTTATTGAGTTTGGGTTGGTAGGCCCCTGAGTTGAATTAGTAGGTCTTCATTTAGGGTGTTTGTTGCTTTTATTTGTTGTTTCGTGTTTCTGCTTGTTTTTGTGTTCTCTTTGATTTTACTTTTAATCCAGGTAGTAGTGTTTCCTTTCTTACTTTTGAGTGAGTTCCTGATTTTCCTTCTTAGTTGTTGTCTTGCTTCCTTATGTTTTTCAGGTTAATAATTAACTCCATAAGATGACTAGAGTTACTCCTTGCTTTGTGATTTTATGCAGGTTCTCTAGGCCTCTGGGCTAAGTTTTGTTTGTAGGCTATTTTTCCTAGCCCAAGTGTTCCTTTAGATGCTAAACAACTCTCTAAACCTGAAACTCAATTAAAAGTCTTCATTTACCTAACTTTATAATATCTGTACAACTGCCACCAGTCATAGCTATGATAGGGTGTTCTTTAGCATCACTTTCTATCTTAGCTTCAGGAATACTTGTTTGGAGCCATCTGAGAATTAGAAAACTAAAGAAGTGCCCAGGGGAATTTGTACTTATGCAGTGTTTACTGCAGCTCATTATTGACTGCGCCTGTTCTTAAATACTTGTGAACTGACAGGCTCAGGTAATTCTCTTGAGCACATTAGTCATGCAGGCAAGTACTAAGATCTATAGTATGCAGAAGAGATGCTCAGTCTGAAACTTTAATTGAAGATTCATGGATCTACCAAAGCATACAAAAAGAATTCAACTCTTACTTTTCGTTTTTTGAAGGTTTGCAGAACACCAACGTCTTAAAGGTACTCACGGGTCTTAACTTTTTGTTCTCTAAAAGAAAACCCCTTGAAGAGTACTTAATCAACCAACCCAATGCAGCCTTTTGGAGTTTCGAAGTGTTTTTGGAAAGCAAAATCAAGTATAAGGTCAAAGAGTACTTTCCAGAGCCTTTCAATATACTCAGAACAACTGAGCACATTTCAGACTTTGACTTGGCAGATTCATTATCTATCAGGGACAACTTAAAAGACTTAGATCAGAGAACCACTAACCCTGGAAGCAGAAGTAGTTCTTTCTTTTACTTCGCTGCTGACAGAAAGTAAATCATCAAAACAACCAACCAAGAAGAACTTAAGACTCTAAGGAACTCTTTTGGAGGCTACTTTGATAGAGTCTATGCTAGGGACTCTTTGATCTCTAGAATTCACGGAATCTTTTGTTTTAAGATTGAAAGAGCTAGTAGTTTATACATCATGCTAATTGAAAACGTACTAAGTGAGTGTGAGAACCCTGTAGTGTTTGACTTAAAGGGTAGTTTGCTAGACCGTGAAAGGTTCCAAAAAACTTTTAGCACCCTTGAGTCCTTGCCTAGAAACCAAGTTATGAAGGATGTGGACTTCTTAAAGAACGTAAAAGTGCTTAACTTTAGTGAAGACTCCTCAAAAAAGATCTTTGAAGCAATTGAAAAAGACACCTACACCCTGCAGAGCTTTGGAATCATGGACTACTCTTTGCTCTTAGCTATTGACTTGTCCAGTGAGTCCTTGCCTACTAGTAAGTACCTGTTTACTACAAGTGACTCTTTGAAAGTTTACTTAGCAATCATAGACTTTGCCCAGACCTTCAACTACAACAAGAGAATAGAAAAGTCATTTAAAAAGTTTAAGACTAGACGTAACAGTAGAGAGATCTCTTCTGTACCTCCAGTTCCTTACCGAGAAAGGTTTCTGGACTTTGTTAAATCAATAACAGGTTACAAGACACTAAACAACCTTGAAATATCTTAATTTAATTGTTATGTTATCGAGCCCTTAGGCCTTTTTATAACCTTGAAATATTTGATTAATCGTCTCATGGATACCCCAATAGCTCTTGAGCCTTCACCCCGTGTCGAGTTTACTATTCAAGTACTTGGGACTAGTCTTAATCAAAGTGATTAATTATAGTTAGTGAAGAGTTGGTTGCAGAGGTTACTGAGTTCTTACTTAACTAGTTCTTTCTAAGTGTTTCTAGTGTTTATGTCATTGTCTAATACTTAGTTTCTTCATTCAATCACTCAAGTAACTATTCAACCTACTCTAGAGTCTCTGTCTTAAGTTGAATGCTTCTTGAATTTCCTAGTTACTGCGTTGTTGCTACTAAGTAACCAAGTTGCTCTAAGTACTAAAGACCATGCTGAGAGTCTTTTAACAACATGTCTAACTGTCCTATGTTGTGAGTGTAGGATGTTTATGCAATAATGAACAGTCTAACTATGCAGTGAAGTATTGGAATCTGTCTGACTTCAGTAGCTAGGTACACACTAGTTTTACCAAGTCAATCTAGTGCTTCTTATATTCTTTATTCTGTGTTCAAACTACACTCCTTAGTCTCAGAACTGTGTTTCTGACAACCTAGTTTTCACTTTTTCCACTTTGGTCTCTAGGATCCCTTTCTACTACCCTTTGTTTCCACTCCTAAGCATAACTCCAGCAAGACCTCTATTTATTATACCTAAACTAATAAACCAGACTGTGATGTGCATGAGTTTGTGTTCAACTGTAATAATCAACAAGTCAGCAAGTAACCAAGTGTTCATGAAGCATGATGTCTTGTTCAGAACTCTATAGTCAAACAGATCTAAGGTTTACTGAGTTCCTATCAAAGGATTGACTCTGGAAGATTACTTACTACCAGTGAAAGCTGTAGAAAGGTACTTCAGAATATTGGTCCCTTATAAATCTCTTTGGACTTGGTTTAAGAATTGCTTAAATTCTGTCCTAGGTGTATTAAACACTAGTTCCCAGATGTGTCCGATTAATCCACAAACAATAGCTACTTGACAACTCGAGTTCCAAATAACCAAAGCAAGAGTAGCCAATAAACTATTTAAAGTTTAACCTTATTAAGAACTCATTCTAGTTTCCTTAAAGTTTTACCTCAGACCTTTTCTGGTACTGCCTGATAAATGGAACCTAGGCTGATTGTTAGTGGAAGTGAGGATAATACTGCTGTCTAAGCTTCTGCAATGCTATAAGTCAGTCTTGAATTATCTTCGTTGGTTACTTGCTTTGCTTGCACATCTCAAAGCCTAATCTTTTTTTCGCATTGTGATTGCTAGCTTAGTGTACAATTTGATGCTCTTGAGGTTCTGGTTAGTTGTTCACAGTCCTTACTGCTATACCTTAAGTTCTGGCTTCTCTCCGGTAGTATGTCACCATCTGACCATTTCCCGCTCATACTCTATTGCTACTCACATACTATCACCTATAACCTTCCAAGTTTACTTACCTTCAGCCTTTTGTGTGCTGTTCAAGGTTAGGTCCAGCCCCCTAGACTTCTTAACCCGGTCAAACTCATATCCCCCTAATTCAATGGCTAATAAAATGTTCAGTCGAGTCGTCCGCAACTTTGCTAAAATCAGAGTTCCCCAAGGGTTATCGGGAGAGTTGAAGCTCTACAAGGGCAATTGGCAACTAGTCAGCAAAGGCGAGCCAATTGCCCTCATCGGAAACCAAACTCTAAGAGCCGAATCTTCTGGGCTCATAGTCAGCCAACTTTCCCAAGAAGGTTCCCCGGCAACCGAAGGGACTCAAATCTACCGGTTCTTCGACTTCATGTCTTGGGCCAAAATGCTCCTCTACATTTCCTCGCCTTTAGTTACGCTGTACCTAGTTCAAACAGAACTAGAACTCAGGCACCCTAGAAGCACTTCTAGAAAAATCAAAAAGACCTTGACTCAACCCAAGCCAGCACCTAGAGTTAAAGGGACTTTGATTGAAAACCCTGAACTTACTCGTTGGTGGATTGAACACCTTGAAGAGCCCATTGAGAGAGGAGTGGAC
Organism: Fabrea salina; assembly: GCA_022984795.1. NCBI lineage: Eukaryota > Ciliophora > Heterotrichea > Heterotrichida > Fabreidae > Fabrea > Fabrea salina. Next base: position 3,944 of record JALIHJ010000033.1, on the reverse strand, counting down.
GTGGTCTACGGACCCAAAGGAATAGGCAAGTCTACCTTTATGCGAAGACTTTGCCATGTGATTAGCAACCCCGAAATGCTCAAGAAGTACTCAAGCACTAAGACCCAGTTCGTTTCTGTGTATGTAGACTTGAGAGAAAAAGAAGGGAAACTATGGCTCAACCTTTACTCAAAATTAGGAGCCCAGGGTTACTCAATAAATAACAAAGTTATCCTCGAAGACTGTCTGAAAGACTTGATTGAGGAAGGAAAGAAGCCAGTCCTCATTTTTGACAACGTGCAAGACATCCTACAAGGCGACTACAAATCTTCAGAAGGGGCTTCCTTCATCAAAGACCTGATACTCGATTTCGCTGGAGAAGAGCTAGCCAAAGTGATTCTGGTGAGCAGTGACCAGCACCTTCCAGGCCGAATTGGATCACTCAGCATAATTGATGAAGAATTCGATGTTGATGCTTTTCAGTTCAGTTATCAAGAAGGGGAAGAAGTCACAAACTGGATGAAGCAAGTAGCAGAAACGGATAGCAGGTCAGTAACAGATGAAGACCTTCAATTGTATCTGAAGCACCATGGCTCGCTAAGAGGGTTCAAGAAATTCTGCTCTAAGTACAAAGACATCAGTTTGAAGGAGTACTTAAAAGAAAGCATCAAAAAGCGCTTAACTACACTGGAGACTCAAATCAAGGATTCAAAAGTTGACAAATCTGAATTGGAAGAAGTGCTCAAGCCTCTTTTCCAAAACTCAGTAATGAAACTTCCCACCGATATGAAAAACTTGTTTCTAGGGCTTATTGAGGACAATTTTATGAGGAGACTAGACAGAGGGTCTATAACATTCAACTCAAGAATCTCTGAATCAGCTATGAGGGTTTACTTTGGAGAGTATGGTGACTCGGAGTTCTTAAAAGAATTATTAACAAACCAAGATAACTAATCTTATTAATTATCCAATTATTGATTAACTTGTTTGGTTGCTGGGTCTTGATGCATAATGATTTAGGGATATTCAGCAACAACTAATTGGCCAATTTAATTTAATACTAAACTAACATTACTATAACAAGTGTTTGACTCTGCAGTCTTTAAGTAGCATATCACAGCTTGAGTTCTTTAAGCTAACAGCTAAGTTGTATTGAGTGTTCTTTTTCGGTTACTTCTGAGTCCTTGTTTGTTAACCTCAACAACTTCTTTGTCATGCTTTGATTTTGAGTTCTAAGTACTTTATGGATGCTACACCCAGTTCATCTCTACAGAGTTCAGATTATCCAAAACTGAAATTGCATTTAAAGTCTTCATTTACCTACCCTTAATAATACACCAGAAGTCTATGATGGTGTGCTTTGTTCAGTACCACTTTCTATCCTAGCTTCAGAAGTACTTGTTTGGAGCACCTAAAATTAGAAAACCTAGTAAGTACTTATGGAGTCTATTATTGACTGTACCTGGGTCTTGTCTTTTAGAAGACTCAGATAATTTTAGGTTGCATTGTTACTTAATACTTCCTTTGAAATTCACCCTAAGATAAATGACCATTTAGATCTACCAAACTTCTCTAACTTGGAATTCCTTTAATGTGTGTTCTGTTTCTAGTTACCAATTAGACATTACACACTATGTAGTTTTTGTTCTTGTCTACCTATAAGTCTAGTAGCAATGCATTCATTACACAAACTCAAAGGACAGAATGCAAATAACTAGATGCTTTACTACTTGTTTATGGTAGTTACTTCTTCAGTCTCTTTGATTTTGAGTGAGTTCTTCTTCAGGATCATGATCTTTGTTGTCAGAGTTTCTGAGCCTAAAAGTACTAAGATCTATAGTGTGCAGAAAATATGTTAGTTTAAAACTTTAACTGAATACTTTCATTTTTGAAGGTGCATAACGTTTAAAGGTACTCACAGTCTTAACTTTTGTTCTCTAGAAAACCCTTGAAGAGTACTAATCAAACAACCCAATGCAGTCTTTTGAAGTGTTTTGAATACTTTCTTTCAATACTCAGAACAACTGAAGAGACTTTGATTAACTTCATTGAACATTGATGACAACTAAAGACTTAGACCAAAGAACACTAATCCTGGAGAAGTACTTCACTGCTGAGAGAAGTGCATTGTCAAAGCAATCAACCAACAAGACTTTAAGGAACTCTTTGGAGGTATTTAATAGAGTCAAGTTTGAAGTGAGTGCTTTGAAGGTTGTTACTTAGTAGTCATTGACTAATTGATTCCTTTTGTAAGTCTCTAAACTGCTCATATTCATGAGAAGGAACTATGTTGAGTGACTAAGTATTCAAGGTTGCTAGGGTTTAGACTTGTTGCCACTACTCAATTTAATCCTACTTCAATTAAACACTCAATCACCAATTATTCTTGATGACTAGAGTGTCTTCTACTGAGTAACATTCAGAACTCACCATCTAATAGACACTGCCTTAGTTATCTCTTAGTGATCTACTAAGTAACTACTTAACAGCTCATTACTTAAGACTCCAGTGCTTGCTTAGTTCACAGACATACCAATACTCTTATTTAGTGACCAGGTTATTGTGAGTGATGAACAATCTGTATCTACCTTTCTGTTACTTGTGCATTCTACTTAGTCTTGTAGACTGTATTCAGACATTCTAGTTTACTCACAGACTATTGAATGCTTTAAGTCATTCATATTCCATGTACTTATTCATTGCTTAGTTCCAACACTGTTGTTTACTCTAAGTACTCAGAAATTACTTCATTTACTTTACTGATTTAAACTATGTCTCATACTTGATCTATAAACTAACTTACAATACTCCATTACTATTTAGTTAACTTATTCACTGTATGTATTAGCACCTTCTTCACTAAGTACTTACTAATTTGTGTGATTAATTCTAGTTGTTCTTTATCTTCTATAACTAACTCTTTTAGATACTTATAACCATTACTCTTTAGCACTTTATATTGCTGTTTACTTCTATCTATATATTGCATACTCTTCATTATTAACTAGTTTCTTCTTAGGGTGTTAGGGTGTTAGGGTGTTAGGGTGTTAGGGTGTTAGGGTGTTAGGAGTGTTAGGGTGTTAGGGTGTTAGGGTGTTAGGGTGTTAGGGTGTTAGGGTGTTAGGGTGTTAGGGTGTTAGGGTGTTAGGGTGTTAGGGTGTTAGGGTGTTGGGGTGTTAGGGTGTTAGGGTGTTAGGGTGTTAGGGTGTTAGGGTGTTAGGGTGTTAGGGTGTTAGGGTGTTAGGGTGTTAGGGTGTTAGGGTGTTAGGGTGTTAGGGTGTTAGGGTGTTAGGGTGTTAGGGTGTTAGGGTGTTAGGGTGTTAGGGTGTTAGGGTGTTAGGGTGTTAGGGTGTTGTTAGGGTGTTAGGGTGTTAGGGTGTTAGGGTGTTAGGGTGTTAGGGTGTTAGGGTGTTAGGGTGTTAGGGTGTTAGGGTGTTAGGGTGTTAGGGTGTTAGGGGTGTTAGGGTGTTAGGGTGTTAGGGTGTTAGGGTGTTGTTAGGGTGTTAGGGTGTTAGGGTGTTAGGGTGTTAGGGTGGGGTGTTAGGGTGTTGGGTGTTAGGGTGTTAGGGTGTTAGGGTGTTAGGGTGTTAGGTGTTAGGGTGTTAGGGTGTTAGGGTGTTAGGGTGTTAGGGTGTTAGGGTGTTAGGGTGTTAGGGTGTTGGGGTGTTAGGGTGTTGGGGTGTTAGGGTGTTGGGTGTTAGGGTGTTAGGGTGTTAGGGTGTTAGGGTGTTAGGGTGTTAGGGTGTTAGGGTGTTAGGGTGTTAGGGTGTTAGGGTGTTAGGGTGTTAGGGTGTTAGGGTGTTAGGGTGTTAGGGTGTTAGGGTGTTAGGGTGTTAGGGTGTTAGGGTGTTAGGGTGTTAGGGTGTTAGGGTGTTAGGGTGTTAGGGTGTTAGGGTGTTAGGGTATTTAGGGTGAGTGTTAGGGTGTTAGGGTGTTAGGGTGTTAGGGTGTTAGGGGTGGGTGTT